>SJYW01050323.1:423139-439899 GCA_006410735.1 Raphicerus campestris | reverse complement strand
AACTGATAAAAGTTTTGGCAATTAAGAATAAATTATGATACATTGTTATTAACATCCATACTTCACATCAGGGTGTCAGTGATACAGTGGTGACTGTAGCTGCCTTCCACAGTTTACATTAGGGTTCAGTCTTTGTGCTTTACATTGTGTAGCTTTTAAAAATGTATAATGTCATGACTTTACCATTACAGTATCATAAAGGATAATTTCACCACTCTAAAAATCTCTGTACTCCATTAATCCATTCCTCCCACCCTCTCTCCCTCTGAGGCTCTGGCAATCACTGATTTTTTACTGCTTCAATAGTTTTCCTCTTCCGGAATGTCATTCCATAGTAGCCTTTTCAGACTGGATTCTTTAACTTAGCAATATGCATGAAGGTTCTTCCATGTCTTTCCATGGTATGATAGTTTATTCTTTTTATCACTTCTGTTATCTGAATATACCACAACTTGTTTATCCATTCATCTCTTGAAGGACATCTTAGTTGCTCCCAAGTTTTGGCAATTATTAATAAAGCTAGTATAAATGTTATTGCACAAATTTGTGTGCAGACTAGGTATTATTTTATTTGTACTGTCATTTATCAAAGAATTTTGAATATGTGTTTATTTTGGACTTCCCTGGTGTTCCAATGGTTAAGAATCTGCCTTGAAATGCAGGTGATGTGGGTTTCATCCTTGGTAGGGGAACTAAGATCCCGTACACTGGGGAGCAACTAAGTCTTTGCACCACAACCACTGAGTCATTGTGCCACAACTAGAGAGTCCATGCACCACAATGGAAGATTTGCCTGAGAAAATGAAGATCTTGTATGCTGAAACTAAGATCAATGCAGCTAAATAAACAAATATTTTTTTTAAAAAAACAATATGTCTATATTAAAAAGATGACTTTCTGTCACTGCTGTGCAGAAAATAGTGGTAGAGGAGGTACATGTGGAATTGAAGCTAGTAAAAAGGCTGCTAGAATAATCTAGGTGAGAAAGATTTACAGCTTGGACCAGAGTGGGGCTGGGGAGTGAAGAGAATGCACTGGGTTATATAATATGGAAGGGAAATAAATAGGACTCTTTTAAATGACCTGGATAACCATGATGGTGTGATCACTCACCTAGAGCCAGATATCCTGGAGTGTGAAGCTAAGTGGGTCTTAGGAAGTATTATTATAAGCAAAGCTAGTGGAGGTGATGGAATTCCACCTGAGCTATATTGAATACTAAAAGATGATGCTATGAAAGTGCTGCATTCAGTATGTCAACAAATTTGTAAAACTCAGCAGTGGCCACAGTACTGGAAAAGGCCGGTTTTCATTCCAATCCGAAAAATTGTTCAAACTATGGTACAATTATACTCATTTCACAGACTAGCAAGGAATGCTCAAAATCCTTTAAGCCAGGTGTCAGTAGTACATGAACCAAGAACTTCCAGATGTATAAGCTGGATTTAGAAAAGGCAGAGGAACCAGAGACCAAATTACCAACATCAAATGGATCATAGAAAAAGCAAAGGAATTCCAAAAATAAATCTACATCTGCTTCATTGACTACAATAGAGCCTTTGATCACAACAAACTGGAAAATTCTTCAATAGATGGCTTTCCTGATGGCTCACATGGTAAAGAATCAGGCTATAAAGCAGGAGTGCATGCATGAAAGAGACTCAGGTTTAATCCCTGGGCCAGGAAGATCCCTTGGAGAAGGGAATCACAACCCACTCCAGTATTCTTGAAGAAATTCCATGGACAAGGAGCCTGGCACGCTAGTCATGGGATTGCAAAGAGTAAGACATGATTGAGCAACTAACATTTACCTGCCTCCTGAGAAACCTGTATGCAGGACAAGAAGCAATAGTTAGAAATGGACATGGAATGGTGGACTGGTTAAAAGTAGGGAAAGGGATATGTCAAGGCTATACATTGTCACCCTACTTATTTAACTTTCATACAGAGTACATCATGTGAAATTCTGGGCAGGATGACTCACAAACTGAAAAGAAGATTGCTGGGAGAAATATCAACAAACTCAGATATTCAGATGATCCCATTCTAATGGCAGAAATCAAAGAAGAACTAAAGAGCCTTCTGATGAGGATGAAAGAGAAGAGTGAAAAATATTCCTTAAAACTCAACATTCAAAAAACTAAAGTCATGGCATCTGGTTCCATCAGTTCATGACAAATAGATGAGGAAAAAGTGGAAACAGTGACAGATTTTATTTTCTTGGGCTCCAAAATCCCTTCAGACGGTGACCTACAGCCATGAAATTAAAAGATGCTTGCTCTTTGGCAGAAAAGCTATGACAAACCTAGACACTGTATTATATAGCAGAGATGTTACTTTATCGAAAAAGGTCCGTGGAGTCAAAGCTATGGTTTTTGCAGTTGTCATTTTCAGATGTGAGAGTTGGACCACAAAGAAGGGTGAGTGCTGAAGAATTAATGCTTTTGAATTGTGGTGCTGGAGAAGACTCTTGAGAGTCTCTTGGACTGCAAGGAGATCAAACAGTCAACCCTAAAGGAAATCCATCTGGACTATTCATTGGAAAGACATGCTGAAGCTGAAGCTTCAATACTTTGGCCACCTGAAGCAAAGAACTGACTCACTGGAAAAGACCATGAACCTGGGAAAGACTGAAGGCAGGAGGAGAAGGGGACCACAGAGGATAAGATTGTTGGATGGCATCACCAACTCAATGGACATGATTTTGAGCCAACTCCATTAGATAGTGAAGGACAGGGAAGCCTGATGTGCTGCATTTCATATGGTGGCAAAGAGTCAAGCAGGAAATAGGGACTGAACAACAACAATTCAAAGCCTCAGAGAAGAGGGCTAAGGATTCACCGTGGACAGCTCCAATATTTGGAATTCACAAAGGAAAAGCAAATTCCAAAAGAAACAAAGGGAGGACTGGGGAGCTACAAGGGAATTTAGTGTAATGGAGCATTACAAAATCCAAATGAAAACTGGTCTAAGGAAGTTATCAATTGCAAGCTGTGTGTATTGGTTTTTTTCCCCTCATTTGTATTCATCCTGCTTGCTAGTTAGGAGCCATCAATAACTTTTTTTAAAAGAATCACTACTTGATTTCTTTTTTTTTTNGGAGCATTACAAAATCCAAATGAAAACTGGTCTAAGAAAGTTATCAATTGCAAGCTGTGTGTATTGGTTTTTTTCCCCTCATTTGTATTCATCCTGCTTGCTAGTTAGGAGCCATTAATAACTTTTTTTAAAAGAATCACTACTTGATTTCTTTTTTTTTTCTTTTACAGATGTTAATTATTAAATTTATTTTAGTAATTATTTCTGCTACAATTTTGTTTCCCTTTACTTCATGCATTATATTTTAAAATTCATGATCATTATTTGCTTAGTAATGGAGTAATTTAGATAAATAATTTACTTCCAGATTATAATTTTTGACTTATCAGGAGCACTATATAAACTATTCATTATTATTATTTTCTAAAGTGTATATAGCTTCATGTTATTCTTGACCATAAGATATTTAAGAAAGTCTCTTAGCTTTTTATTTGTTTGCATTCTTTACTATTAATATTATTACTCTTTATATTGCACTTTGGCCAGGTTATTCAGTCTTGTAAAATTTATAATTTGGGAAATTTCTGGAGATGATGCTGTAGAACACATGATCAACTTTGTAGAAATGTTTAGGTCAATGCAAAAGAAAATATATTTTATTTGTCTAAGTTGTTGAGTTAGATATGTTTTATTAAATCAATACTATTGTTTTATTATTCACCTTGTATATTCTTAGTTAGATTTTTCCTACATCATCTATCAAGAACTAAAGGCAATATGGCAATATTTATGGTACCATAATAATTATGTCAGCATCTATTTGTATTTCTAATACTTTTTATTCACATTTTAAGGTATATATTATTCATCAAATAAAGTTCATGGCATCCATACTTCATTGCAGATTATAACAGTTTTTCAATGTAAAGTAAATAAGATTTAATGGTTATTTACGTTGCATTCATACTCATTTAATGAAATAACGCCTTGAAATCCATATTAATATTAATTTAATGCCAAGTACTTTATTCTTTTGNCCACATTGCAGGCAGATGCTTTAACCTCTGCGCCACCAGGGAAGCCCTCCACAATGATAGAGAGAAGTCACTCAGTTGTGTCCAACTCTTTGCAACCCCATGGACTGTAGCCCACCAGGCTCCTCCGTCCATGGGATTCTCCAGGCAAGAATACTGGAGTGGGTTGCCATTTCCTTCTATAGGGGATCTTCCCGACCCAGGGATCGAATCCAGGTCTCCTGCATTGCAGACAGTCGCTTTAACCTCCGAGCCACCAGGAAGTCCACATGATAAGCCCTGTGCTATATCGCGACTGACATCTATATCTAGGCTAATCTCTCTGGTCACCAACCCATGTTCTACAACCTAATAAATCCTCAGAAGCCTCTTTATTCTGCAATATCCAGTGCCTGTCATGCACTTGATCACCGCTATCTACAGCACTAGTCCTCAAACTTACGTGAATATCTCAGTCACTGAGATGCTGGGGTGTGGAGCCTGTGGCAAATGAAGAAACCCAGTCCCTATCAGGATAAAATTTCTGATTTAGATATGATATGGTATCCATAAATAAGTCTTATAAACAAACATCCAAGATAAAGTTCAGAGCTATATCCTGGAATTCATGGATCTCTGTAATTTCTCCACTATATACTGATACAGTGGATATCAGTAAACTGTCCTGATAATCCTGTCTGGGTGGGGTGATGGTGGTTAAGGAAAGCTTTCAAAAGGAAGTATGCTGTCCTGATACCCACTATAACTTACTTCTCTTCCCACATCACTTTTCTGTTCTATGGCTTGGTTTCTTAATGTAAAAATGACTGATAAAATCATTCCCACATCCATACCTTCAGACATATTGTTCTGTCTTTACCTTCTGCATATCTATATTCTATCAATATATGTACGCTCAGTTTCCACATCTGTTAAGGAGGATATGGAACAGATTAAATGACATCTAAGTTACATTTTAACCTCATGATTCTAAGACTCATTTTAAATTTTACCTTTCCTTGAACCCATCCCTGATCACTTCAGCCTTCACTGACTCTTTTTTAACTCGGTCAGTGACTTTTTATTTAACCCCTGGGCAAATAAACTATTTTATAAATAGACTCATATCAGGTCCTAGCTTGATTCTTTATTACCAGTATGATATAGGGCAAATTGTTTCATAAACTTCAGGTTCCTTATCTGTAAAATAAAAGTTTCTGTCTTGTAGAATTGTTGCAAAGATTTAAAAAGATAATCTACTTAAGGCAATTAGTAGAGTGTTTGGAATTTGCTAAAGGAATTTTACAAAACTTAATAAAAACCAAGGTGACAGCTTACAGTTCAGTTTGAAGCATCTTGAAGACAGAGATGGAAACTTCTTTTATATTGTTGACCTCTTCCCTCCCTCCAGAAGCTGACACAGGATAGCATCACATAGGAGATATTTGTGGACTGATATTTATGGTACTCTAAAAGAAAAATAAGTAGGCATGGCAGAAATGAATCTTAGTACAGAAACTCAGGTATTTCAGAATGATCATGTACTCACATTTTCTTTAAATCATTTTAAATTATTCATCCTCCTTTATTGAAAGAAATTCAGTGTCAGTCATGATTATCTATTCCAGGAGGAAAAATCCTAGGGTCTTTTAAAACACAAGAACATCAGGGAATTTTCACATTGTTCCATACTGGTCACTACTGAAATGCCCAGTGACCCAGCTTGTATGGTCCCTATAGGTCACCAGCAGCTTAGTTTCTTCTCTGCCTTGCATTGAATAGTAGGCAATTGGACTAGCTACAGATCATGCTTGAACTCACGGTACAGTTCCCAGTGTTTTACTTGGCCATCATTTCTGGGATTCTTTCATCTTCCCAGGACTTTGCCAGGAGTGAGATATAAGCCCCACTCCAAAAGGATCAGATCATTCTCTTTTCCTGTGTCAGTCAAAGGGATTACCCCCCTGTACTCTCTGCTATGAAAGACAGCTCCCTCTCTTACTTTCTTGGCCACCTAATAATGACTTTAATAGGGTGCCTACATAATGACTTTAATAAGTTTAGGATTTGCTTTCATTCCTACTAAAAAAAATTCTCTGAGGCAGGGAATTATTAAGGACCTGACTGCCTGTGTGAAATGAGAAAAGGAAAATAAATGGTAAAATAATGAGCACAAATTAATATTTTAATAAACTATCATTCCCAACAAGAGTAATCAATTTGCCTGAACACTGAAGGATCAAAGCACAAAATAAATGCTGGAATGATGACAGCATATTCCTTTCATGAGTCAGACAAGACTTTTCTCTCTACAGTTTTGGCACTGGGTAAAAGAATGGGCCTTTGGTCAAGACTAGGATTCACTCCACCACTTTTCCAAATTGTAGGAAACTTTTTGATTGTTACAATGAGAGCGTTATCCATGCCGGCAAAGCACATCTTGCCTCTTGAAAGAACAAAGGCTCAGAGAGGCCATAAAAATTGCTCATAAGTCTTTGTAGACATCAAAGGACTCTTACCAACAACATGCAGATGACTTAGTGAAAGTAAATCAGGAACATATGGATTAAGATTGTCTTGAAATACCCATGGATTTAGAAACAAGGTGAGGAGGGAACTGCTTAAGGCCAAATGCATTTTGGATTTCTAAACATGTGTGTGGCTATTATCAGTAACATTTCCACCCAACCCCAACCCCAACACACACACACAAACATTCACTCACTGCATAACCTAGGAACCGAGAAATGGTAAGACCACACACCATGGGAGATTTGTAGCTTTTTACCCAAGATTAGATTAATTCAATGATGATTTTCTTAATGTTTTCAGAAAAGAGGAAAAGAGAAGGAAAGTAGATTGACTGGTGATTCAAGATAAATAACAGACTTTTGATTCTGATTTCTGATTTCAAGAATAACCACGTATCTACTTAGTTGGCCTTGGTCTTCTCATCTATAAAATGTAGGAAGTGGATTGATTGATTTCATTAATGCTCAAAAATGTCTTTGCTCTCTGACCATTTTGTTCATCTACTCCTCCTCACTCTTCCTTTTCTAATTTGGGCATGTGCACATTTTTACAGCAATAATAACAAGATCTAAACATTTAGCAGTAAAATATCCTATTATCCAAGCCTGGCCCCAGGAAAAATTCAGAGCAAGTGAGAAAGGGTCTTAAGTATCTACCATTCGCATTTTCTATCCCTCTTCTCCCCATGGAACATCATCACAAAGCACCTCTGCCCTCACTCACCCCAAAAGCTTAAAGAAGCCCAATAGGGAACTCACACTAAGGGCTGAGCTATAGCATGTGATGATCTCTTTCATAAATAGGAAGTCATGTGGACTTTAAAAAACACTGGTTTCTGACAATCAGGAAGCATCAAGAATTAAGTTCAAAATTACAAGACTAGAAACTGGAAGGAGTAATGTAAAGCATTTTATTATATATTTTAATCCTGATTATTAAAGTGAGGAAAGGTTACTACCAGTACCATTAGCAACAGATAGACTGAATATCCATTGAAGAATTCTTTATAAAGAAAATTTTTTCATTCATAGCACGCCTGATACCCTGAATCTGAAACAACTCTTTCTGGGAAGGCCTACTGTCTTCTGATAGAAAATATTTAAGTATTAAATAGTTCTGATAGAAGATACTTAGGTACTAAAACTATTATTCAGCAATTCTCTGTCTCTAGTGTAACTGCTGCAGTATGGTTATACTTATTTCACAATTGCTCATTTTCCAAGTGTATGCAAAGTAGATAGTGACTGGGATCTGTATTTGAAACAGAGATCTAAATTCTCAAACTTAGTTTTGAGTTAATAACCTAAGTGAACCCAGACACAGTGCTGACATCAAAACTCTTCACTCTATCAAGATGTACAACGAGAGAATCTTTCCTGAGAAAACTGCTTGTAACGTAATCCTAATTACTATATGATAAAATTTCTGATACAGTAGGTCACTTACAGATAAAACTTTAAGTTGTGAACTTTCAAAGATGTAAATGAATTGCATCTAGCAAGGAACAAGAACCTGTGTCATTAACGTCAGGCGTGAGTGAAATCGCAGTTTTCCCTCTGTCTCCTATTGCTGAGGATCTTCAGCTCTACCATCTCCCACCTACCCTCCTTCTTTCAGTCAGTAACTCTTCTTGCCTCTTCACTTGATGCCTGCCCCGGTATGCCGGCTGTTGTACTGTATGTACCACTGCACTTTTGAAGGTACTGAACTACAGTATGAAAAATGTTTTCTTTATCTTTTGTGTTTGTTTGCTTTTTTGTATTATTTATGTGAAAAGTATAAACCTATTATAGTATAGTACTACCTACCTAGACAACTGCATTAGTTGGGTACCTAGGCTAACTTTATTGTGAATGTGATCATGAAATGGAACTCTTTTGTATGTAGGGACTTTACTGTGTAAATATTCTGATCTTGAAATAATCTTTCCTATCACCTTGTCCAGCTGGACCATGTTAATTTCTCCTCCTCTGTGCTACCATACTACCTTTTATTTTCTGATCATAACCCTGAAGATTGTTAAGATCTGAGAGGGGAAGAAAGGTGACTACCCTGTTCTCAGTTGTATTTTCAGAGCCTAGACAGTGCATGGCATACATAATAAATATTTCCTCAATACACACATAAATAAGTTAACTCTATTACATGACTCTGTTACTAACATCAGTACTGGATAACTTTTGCTGACTCTCCAAGCAATCTAGCCATCTCTGGCCCCTAGTTTACAAACATTATAGTTGGACCCTCTGTGGCTTCAAAGGGCATTTTATAAGGCTTTTATTTGCTGCTATCCGTATTTTAGTTTGGGCACTGCATTAATTCCATTTCACAGATGACAAGCCTCTGGCAAAACCTCTACATCTAGCCCCCCAAAATGAAAGTAGTTCATGAACAAGGGTGAAAAGGACCACCCAGAAAATCCTGACTTTCAGTTCCGTTTGTACTTCCTCATAAGAAAGAAATCTCAAGGTGTTTTTGTGGAACTCAAGGACTTTGTGAGTGCATTTTGCAGATATGTAGACACATATGTAAAACGCACAAGTAAAAGTAAAACCTGACAATGAAAATCACAGCATTGAGGTGATACAATTTATTCAAGCCTCGAATTTATTCAAGCCTGCTGTGTTGGCATTCCTAGGCATGCTATGCTGGGGACACAGAGCTAAATAATAAAATTAATATCCTTTTTTGAAAAATGCAATCTAGTCAAAAATTTAAAATGTGCACAAAAAATTAAAATCCCCATTAATGTATTTCTTTACAAATTATTGACCAAGGAGAAAGACACTACAGAACTCTTTTTGCTCATTTTTGAGAAGGTTCATGGAGGAAAATATAGATTTGTAGCTTTGTGTGAATACTACATAAATACAATAGGAGAAGAACATTTAAACATTTATGTCCAGTTTGCCACAGCACCCATCCGAAAATGATGTGACATCTGTAATGACAGTCAAAAAGAACGCCCCAAATAGAACAAACAACAACAATAACAAAAACAGGAGCTAAAGTCCCTATTAAAGAGGCTGCTAAAATAATCAGGATGTTCAAATATGCATTGTATAGATGAGCCATATGCTGAAACAATGCTGGGTGCTTCAAACAGAGTTGGGCAACCATACAAATTAACATGTGCTCTTTATATTTCCTAGTTGGGGAATTATTTATAATTATAGTGACAGAGAGTAGTTTGCCTTTTATATTAAACTTTTTGGCTATTCTGAACCAAAGCAAGAATATTTATTATACAAATATTTCAAATAAGAATACATTTGTTTGTTTATAAAATAAACCTCATTAACTAAATATATTTTTAACATGATATAATTCCACTGCCTGATAGTTTTAATAAGTGAAACAAGTTCAGTTTGGCCTGTTAGGGTTACAGTTTCACAGTACTGCAGATATACTGTGAGTAATGTAATAAACTAAATCTTTGAACTTGATATGCTAAGCAAAATAAACAGATAAATTTTACTGGTTGAAAAATTACAAATTTCTGACAAAGGCAGGCACTGAAGTATCTAAAATGAAGTAAATTTGAATTTTAAACATCTTATTGACATAAAGAATATTGGAAAACTATTTTCCCCATATAAGAGTGAACATTTAGGTGCATGAGTATGAATTTTCTCTTAATTGAACACTTACCAATGATAATGTGTAAGTAGTATTTATGCACTGGCATTAACTCAACTTTGGTGCTAACTGCTTCTACCACATCCTTTTTAAGGTTCTGGTTCAGTTCAGTTGAAAATAGTTCTGAAATTTCAAAGCAAACCATTTACTACTACAGTTACTACTTGTAAGTACTGAATTTTATGATGGCAACACTGTGGAGCCAAACAAAATACAGAAATAAATTGGGTGATGAGGGTGATGATGTTGATAAAAAAAAAAAACTAGGATTGTCATCCAAACCCCTAATTTTAAAGTTTAAGTGTTAATCCAAATAGTCAGGTTGTTCTCACTGATTTATTTATACCAAGTCAGTGTTATAAACTGTAAGCATAAAGTAATGTTTTATATATATAGAAAGAACTTTAAGTTTTGTTTGCAACTCCACATAAGGTTTCAGTCCTTAAAGTGTTAATCCTGCTAAAAATGACAGTGACTTGATCCAAACTCTTCCCTAACAAAAGGTTTTAAAAGTATGGAAAGACTAAGATACTATAAAGGATCACTCAGTCTTTCTGAGCTTCACAAGCAAAAGCAATTACAAATTTCCATAAAAGAAGCTATTCTATCATCATGGTTTGTCTCAGAAGCAGACCCCAGGAAGAGGATTTGAATACTAGTGACATTTAGGGAGATGCAGAAATGATATGTAGGCAATAGAAAAGTGAGAAAGGAAGAGAAGGCAATTAATTAAGAGTATATTATTAGAACAGTTTCATTGAGCACAACCAAAGCATAATTCCACACGGAACCTCTGGGACACAAGGTAGAAACCATCTATCATATCTGTAGATCTATCACATCTGTAGGGCAGGAAAACTATTTATATCACAACTGCTAATCGATCACTGGAAGAAGTCTGCTCCAATAGGTGTGAATTCTGGGTACTTCCAACACAAGGAGTGGGAAGTCAAGCCCAGTACAGAGCGGGGAAGGCCTGTGAATACATGAAGAGCTAAGAGTAGCTGCTCCAGGTACACAGTGTTTCCCAAACTAATCGATGACCTAATTCTTTACTTTGGCCACCTGATGTGAAGAACCGACTCATTTGATGGTATGGGGAGGGGGAAGGGGGGAGGGGTTCAGGATGGGAAACACGTGTATACCTGTGGAGGATTCATGTTGTTGTATGGCAAAACCAATACAATATTGTAAAGTGATTAACCTCCAATTAAAATAAATAAAAATAAATACATAAAAAAGAAAAAGACCCTGATTCTGAGAAAGATTGAAGGCGGGAGGAGAAGGGGACAGCAGAGGATGAGATGGTTGGATGGCATCACCGACTCAATGGACATAAGTTTGAGTAAACTCCGGTAGTTGGTGATGGAAAGAGAGGCCTGGCGTGCTGCAGTCCATGGGGTCGCAAAGAGTTGGACACGACTGAGCAACTGAACTGAACTGAATTCTTTTTTTATGGAGCACTAAATAATTTACATTAGAACTTTATTGTTTTGGAAATAGTAAAATCATACAGTGCCCTAATGAGCATTATAATATAAAGAGTACTTCCACATACCTTATCTATTTTGAGTCTTAAAAACCAGGTATTATTATCTCCATTGTATAGGTAAGAAAAACTGAGGTCTAGATAGGTTTATGGATACTGGTAGACCCAAAAAGCAAACTCAAACTTCTGATCGATCTTAAGATCCTAAATATATCAAGCTATTTCTTGCAGGAAATACATTTTCAACTAATAAAATATGAGTTTATTAAAGTAATAAATAAATAAATAAATACCAGGGCATCCCTGGTAGCTCAGATGGTAAAGCGTCTGCCTACAATGAGGGAGACCCTGCTTCAATCCCTGGGTAGGGAAGATCCTCTGGAGAAGGAAATGGCAACCCACTTCGGTATTCTTGCTTGGAGAATCCCATGGACTGAGGAGCCTGGCAGGCTACAGTCCACAGGGTTGCAAAGAGTTGGATACAACTGAGCGACTTCACTTTCTTTATTAAAGTAACCTGCCACCACACCATATATACAGTTCTATGAAACTCAGTAGATGAAAAATTTTTAGATAACTTTGAATTCCATGGCTACTATAGATATAGTGAAGCTTGCTGTCACTTTAATGTACTGTGCTGTCTATAGTATTACTGATAGGTACCTGAGATAGCCCTATAAATTTTAAGTTTTTATGTGCCTTCTATATTTCACAGTATAGGATCACAATTTATAATGATATGATATATTGTCATAGAAACTGTCAGCTAGCAAAGTCCAAATATATTTTAAAGATTTGCAGTTACTAACTGTACTGAAGGAAAAACAAAGTCTTCAAAAGCATATAGATCTATGATTTGGGAATTTTTAAGCTAATATTTATTGAGTGTTTACTATGTTCCCCACACCACTCTAAGTAATTTATAGATACTAATGCGTGGGTTCTCAGAACAGCTCTCTGGGGTGAGTCTGTCATCCTCTACACTATTTGACAAGTGAAAAATCTGAGCACAAAGAAGTTAAGTAACTTGCCCAGCTTATATAGTTTACAAGGGGGTAATGCTAAGATTTGACCCATGTAATCTGGCTTCATGGGCTACATTCAGAGACCTTATGCCATTCTGGACTTAACCACAGTTGTTCTATGTACTGGCCCATTAAGAATTATCAAGTTTTTAATTTTTATTTAATCAGTGTAAAGAAACAGTACTTCCTAAATAATCATTGTCAGATAAAGGATCATTTAAACTTGTATTATGAATATAAGTATTCATATTTTTATGAATTATGTATAATGCCCGTATTATGAATAATTACTTAAAATAGACTTGACCCAAACTATCTTAGTTAGAACTTTAATTTTCTAAGATCTCCCTGACACTTTATTCTCAAGGGCTTTTAAAATTTTTATTTACTGAAATAAAATCTTCATGTGCATAATTAGAGGCTGCATATTGGAAATGAAGGAGAGGGAGGATGAATGAATGAGAGAGAGAGAGAGAGAGACAAGGAGAGAGAGAAAGAGAATATAGATATATACATTCTCAGCCTGAAACAGAAAATATTATTAAGTTAGAAAGTCATTTTCATGCTAAAATAAAGCAATGCACATTATTATGATTTATTTAACAGATCTTCTCCTGAAAGAGTTATATGTTGATTTTGACATATTTGTGAAACTACATATTATCCGACAACACTTTTTTTTTTGTTTGTTTGTTTTCTTATTGATGAAACCTTCAAACACGCTTTATCTCCTTTCTAGGTGTTTGATCAAGTAGCCAATAAACCAAAAGCCTGGATATGCAGTAGTAAACCTTCTTTGTAAATCAAGCATCCTTTAAGAACAATACTAACATTTTCAGTTGGACAAAAGCAGGGAATAACCAGACATTTCTTTTCTTGGGAATCCTACAGCTTTATGTGAAATGAAAATATCTTCTGCCGTACTAATAAACAAGAAATATCCCAGCCATCAATGATTTCTGGCCTTCAAATGTGAAAGAGGGCTCCCAAAATTGCAATCCAGGGGATGCTGCCATCCCCAAGAGTGACTGCTGAGGAGCTGGGGGAGTGCAAGAAGCAAGGTGAACAGGGAAACCAGACTGGCTCAGATAGCTGAGCTGCATATGAAGAAATGAAGTCATCGAGCCCTGAAGCTTGCAATCTTCCCAGGCAAAGAACGCTAAATTCCTTAACTTGATACCTGATCTTTGATGTTCAGACTACTTGCTCCCTTTGTTGCCAACTCCTGCATTGCCTGATTGATTCCCCTCCTGCCTCCTTGGAGCAGTTTTCTCAGAGCTACTGAGGTGCTGTCTCCTGGGATCTGAGTCCTAAACATTCCCACCAAATGAACTCTCTACTTTCAGGTTGTGACTGTATTTTTCAGTCAACACTTAAAACATTGCATGTAGGGAGAAGGAGGCTGGTAATGGAGATGTTTGTGAGGGGAAATGATGTTTTTTAAGAATATAGAAGTGAAGTCACTCAGTCGTGTCTGACTCTTTGCCACCCCATGGACAGTAGCCTACCAGGCTCCTCCATCCATGGGATTTTCCAGGCAAGAGTACTGGAGTGGGCTGCCATTTCCTTCTCCAAGAATATGGAAGGAAATCCTAAATGAAAGACTTCAGAGACCAGTGTACAAATGGTCTATGACTCTAAGACCTCTCAATTAAAACTATTCACATCTAGGAAAAGAAGCACAAAAGCAGTAGAAAAGTCAATAAAGAGAAACAAAGTGGATGCCAAGGTGGTGAGGTCAGCACCTGTACAGTGGCATCACAGCAATAAATAACTTCAACATTAGAATCAGTAATCACACTGGCATCCTACCAAACCACTACCTCCCGTCTTACAATTGCCCATGGGTAAAAGGAGTTACTCACCATACTCATGAAAAGCCAAACAGAGACAGTTTGGGGTATTATCCACTTCTCAGAAGTGAGAATAAAAGACATAGTTCAATGTTCACTAATGTGGTTGATTTTCACTCTGAATCTCTTAATGAAAAAAAAAAAAGATATTCAAGCTGTCAAACAGTCACCTAAATGTGTACATAATACAAAATGATTACAAATATTAAAGTTTTTAATTGTGTGTGTGTGGCTTAACATGAGATTTCAAACTTAAAAATGCTCTCTATATGTGCACTTGAATATCTGGTTTTTTACCATGTGATCACAGGCATGTAATCTTTGAGTTTTAAGAACAATTCAAACCTTCAACTGACATAAAGAAAAACTGAGTCATTCTGTGTAAGAAATTTTTAATCCCTTGCCATTCAAAGGAAAGAAACTCATACTCACAAATATTAATGTAAATGCATGTAGCCACAAGGATGTGTTTGATAAGCTATACATTAGCTGACACTATATTTTAAAAATCACTTTAGGGGCTTCTCTGGTAGCTCAGCTGGTAAAGAATTCACCTGCAATGCAGGAGACCCTGGTTTGATTCCTGGATCAGGAAGATCCCTTGGAGAAGGGATAGGCTACCCACTCCAGTATTCTTGAGCTTCCCTGGTGGCTCAGATGGTAAAGAATTCACCTGCAATGTGGGAGACCTGGGTTCGATCCCTGGGCTGGGAAGATCCCCTGACTCCAGTATTCTGGCCTGGAGAATTCCATGGACATAGGGGCCTGGCAGGCTACGGCCCATGGCGTTACAAAGAGTTGGACACAACTGAGCAAATTTCACTTCACTTGACTTCATAGTGCTTTAAATTTCAGTTAGCCTAAAGTCAAATTGACCAAATGTTGAGGCTGGAAAGTATCCAACTCATTTGGTTGAGGTCTCTATGTTTAATTTTAGTCATGAAAGGAAAATTAGACAACTACTCCCATTTTATGAGATTCGTAGACAGGTCTTATATATAAGTAAATAAAACATGGCTGGTTCGGCATGGGGAGATCATGTACACCTGTGGCTGATTCATGTCAATGTATGGCAAAACCAATACAGTACTGTAAAAAAAAATAAAAAATAAAAAACAACACATGGCTGGTGAACTCAAGGAGCTTCCACTCCACTTGTGGGGATAAAGACAATATATGATGAATCATCTTGGAAATGATTCAGCATCAAATAGAGGGGGGCAGAACTTGACTTGGACCTTGAAGTATAAGTACAGTTAAGAAATTCAGGGGAAAATAAGTTATTCAAAGTCAGGGCACAGAATGAGCTGGTGAGAATGGGCACATGGTAGTTGTAGATAAAGAGAGGATGGGGAGGAGTTCTGTGTAATGGGAAAGGAAAGTTTATATTGAAGAATCATGGAAATACATTTGAATAAGTAGAACAGGACTAAACCAAAGCTTCTGCTATTAATTTAAAAAGATGCAATTAATAATGATAATAACTAATAATTTCTCTTATTAAAACATTTATATTTCCCAACAATTATAAAAATCTGCTGTATTTTAAATCAGTTCAGTTCAGTCACTCAGTCATGTCCGACTTTTTGCAACGCCATGAATTGCAGCACGTCAGGCCTCCCTGTCCATCACCAACTCCCAGAGTTCACTCAGACTCATGTCCATTGAGTCAGTGATGCCATCCAGCCATCTCATCCTCTGTCATCCTCTTCTCCTCCTGCCCCCAATCCCTCCCAGCATCAAAGTCTTTTCCAATGAGTCAACTCTTTGCATGAGGTGGCCAAAGTACTGGAGTTTCAGCTTTAGCATCAGTCCTTCCAAAGAAATCCCAGGACTGATCTCCTTCAGAATGGACTGGTTGGATCTCCTTGCAGTCCAAGGGACTCTCAAAGTCTTCTCCAACACCACACTTCAAAAGCATCAATTATTCTGCACTCAGCTTTCTTCACAGTCCAACTCTTGCATCCATACATGACCACTGGGAAAACCATAGCCTTGACTAGACGGACCTTTGTTGGCAAAGTAATGTCTCTGGTTTTAATATGCTATCTAGGTTGGTCATAACTTTCCTTCCAAGGAGTAAGCATCTTTTAATTTCATGGCTGCAATCACCATCTCCAGTGATTCTGGAGCCCCCCAAAATAAAGTCTTTTTATGGATAAAAGAAACA
>SJYW01050323.1:342460-397080 GCA_006410735.1 Raphicerus campestris | reverse complement strand
CTTGACTTCACATTCCAGGATGTCTGGCTTTAGATGAGTGATCACATCATCATGATTATCTGGGTCTTGAAGATCTTTTTTGTACAGTTCTTCCGTGTGTTCTTGCCACCTCTTCTTAATATCTTCTGCTTCTGTTAGGTCCAGACCATTTCTGCCCTTTATCGAGCCCATCTTTGCATGAAATATTCCCTTGGTGTCTCTAATTTTCTTGAAGAGATCTCTAGTCTTTCCCATTCTATTCTTTTCCTCTATTTCTTTGCATTGATCGCTAAAGAAGGCTTTCTTATCTCTTCTTGCTATTCTTTGGAACTCTGCATTCAGATACTTATATCTTTCCTTTTCTCCTTTGCTTTTTGCCTCTCTTCTTTTCACAGCTATATGTAAGGCCTCCCCAGACAGCCATTTTGCTTTTTTTCATTTCTTTTCCGTGGGGATGGTCTTGATCCCTGTCTCCTGTACAATGTCACGAACCTCATTCCATAGTTCATCAGGCACTCTATTTATCAGATCTAGGCTCTTAAATCTATTTCTCACTTCCACTGTATAATCATAAGGGATACCCCAAATAATTATAATTCCAAAAACAGCAGTACATGTTTTTAGTTATTAATATGTAGGTGAATAAGAGAAGAAATGGTTATTGAGATGAATAAAGAGGGATGGAAATAAGAACTTCTTGTTTCTCTTCATACATTTTTTAAAAATATGTGTTAATTATTTCAGGAAAAATTTAAAATTTTCAATACATTTTGAAAGCTAGACATCCTGGAGAGGGTAAAAGAAAAGCTCCTTTTTAAAGCTGTTTTAATAAGCAGGAAGGCAGAGTGAAATACTATTTGAGATTAGGAATGGAGAGAGACCTGTTGTAAGCAATGTGATCCCTAAACAGCTCCTTTTCAGACAGAAAGCCACCTAGATGCTGTACAGGGCTGGAAGCCACTACTACCATGGTACAAAAGCAAAAAGCCAGTGGATTTTTGAAGAACCTTATTAAACTTGAGCCATGAGGATTTTAGAAAGGATGAAAACAAAAAGCAGTCAATTAGACCAAATGTAAATCCTTAGGTTTGCTCTCTTAACACTCTGTACAGAAATTATGGAAGCCAAATTGCCTGGGTGGAGTAACTCATGCAACAGTAGAAACAGTTTGTTTAATCAGAGAAGCAGAAGAAGCAATAAATAGAGATATGAGTCTTCTGAACATGGATAAAAGCGGAGAATTCAAAGAAAGTGGACAAGAAAGAAGGAAGGGCTGACAGAAACCAAGAAATTATATTGCTGCTTGAAAATTGTGAAGATTTACACTACAGGCAACATTCCAGGTAAGTTAGTATCAGGTCTGAAGAATTAAATTGCAAGGTTGTCAATTACTATGTGATCCTGAGCAATTCAATTAACCTTTTAGGTTTCAGTTTCCAAGGTGAAAGATGAGGATAGTATCAACGTCACAGTGTTGAAGAATGCAACATTGAAATGATTTTAATAGATGACAGCACTTAAGAAATTGTAAATTTCCAAGGCAAAAGTTCCAGTGTAAAAAGGAAATCTCCCCAAAAGAATACTAAAAAGATGGGGAGTAGGGGACTTTAGTGAGGTGAGAGCACACAGGAAATTATGCTTTTTCTATCAGTCTTTTCTGGAAAGAATATGCCAAGGCCGACATCTGTTGAACATCTCAAGTTTGATCTATTCCTATTTGATTTTGGTATTTGAGACTGACAAAAATATTACCCTTTTACTATAACCTAGAACATTAAGGAAATTTATCCTCAAGATTAAAAATATTTCCAGTAAGACAATAATTTAAGTAAAGGTGAAAGTTCACATAATGGGAAATCTAGAAACAAATAGTAGNACTGACAAAAATATTACCCTTTTACTATAACCTAGAACATTAAGGAAATTTATCCTCAAGATTAAAAATATTTCCAGTAAGACAATAATTTAAGTAAAGGTGAAAGTTCACATAATGGGAAATCTAGAAACAAATAGTAGTAAAATTATTTTGGAGGAATAGCAAATGCATTTCAGAAAAGGTCTTTATATGACTGGGGCAAAAGCCTCTTTTTCCCATTATGAATTTTATGTTATTTTGCAAGAACTTGGTTTTCCTCACTCTGATTTTCATTGCATTGGCTACATATTTGAAACTTCTGATTTTATGATTTATCAGATCCTTGCCACTTATACTAAATGGTTCAGAATGTGAGAAAAATAAGAAAAAAATATTTAATATGACAATGTAATTAACTACTGATGTCTAATTTCCCATAGTTTCGGAACAGTGAATCCAACCGTTTGCATTTTGATAGGTATTTCCACCTAGTTTGAATTATAATGGTTATCAAAAACTGTTTAAACCTTTCCAGGAGTTAACAGAAAAAAAAAAAAAACTGAAAAGACTCATAAACTGAACTTATTTACAGTAGTTTTTTGAAGAGAAACCAAAATTTTCAGGATTTTCCTAGTCAACTCTTAAAGCATTATTAGAATATACCCTTCTCTCAAATCCTGAACTCACAGATTCATTTTGTGATTCTACAGTATCACAGTTCAGTTCAGTTCAGTCGCTCAGTCGTGTCCGACTCTTTGCGACCTCCCTGTCCGTCACCAACTCCCAGAGTTCACTCAGACTCATGTTTATCAAGTCAGTGATGCCATCCAGCCATCTCACCTTTTGTTGTCCCCTTCTCCTCCTGCCCCTAATCCCTCCCAGTATCAAAATCTTTTCCATTGAGTCAACTCTTCACATGAGGTGGCCAAAGTACTGGACTTTCAGCGTAAGCATCATTCCTTCCAAAGAAATCCCAGGGCTTATGCCCTTCAGAATGGACTGGTTGGATCTCCTGGCAGTCCAAGGGACTCTCAAGTGTCTTCTCCAACACCACAGTTCAAAAGTATCAATTCTTCGGCACTCAGCTTTCTTCACAGTCCAGCTGTCACATCCATACATGACCACTGGAAAAACCATAGCCTTGACTAGATGGATCTTAGTCGGCAAAGTAATGTCTCTGCTTTTGAATATGCTATGTAGGTTGGTCATAACTTTTCTTCCAAGGAGTAAGCGTCTTTTAATTTCATGGCTGCAATCNTGGGAAGTTCCTCTTTCAGTATCCTCTCATTTTGCCTTTTCATACTGTTCATGGGGTTCTCAAGGCAAGAATATCTAAGTGATTTGCCATTCCCTTCTCCAGTGGAACACATTCTGTCAGACCTCTCCACCATGGCCTGCCCGCCCTGGGTTGCCCCTCGGGCATGGCTTAGTTTCATTGAGTTAGAAAAGGCTGTGGTCCTAGTGTGATTGGATTAACTAGTTTTCTGTGAGTATGGTTTCAGTGTGTCTGCCCTCTGATGCCCTCTTGCAACACCTACCATCTTACTTGGGTTTCTCTTACCTTGGACATGGGGTGTGTCCTCACGGCTGCTCCAGCAAAGCGCAGCCGCTGCTCCTTACCTTGGATGATGGGTATCTCCTCCTGCCGCCCTTCCTGACCTTCAATGTGGGATGGCTCCTCTAGGCCCTCCTGCACCCATGCAGCCACTACTCCTTGGATGCATCACAGGGCATTGGTAAAAGCAGGTGAGTTGAATCTAAGTTATTACCTAAACTGTCAGTTGGTGAAAAAAATAAGGCAAAAAGATAAGCTGAAAGGCACTATATGCAACAGTTTGACAGGATATTTCAATTTCATTTACAGTCACATTTTTTTTTCTTTCCTTTGGGGACTTTTTTTTTAAATTTCACAGAAGAGGAAAAGCTTGACATAATTTCAGGGGCTTTGTAGGTTGCAATGAATGTGCTGCATTTAGGGAAACTAGCCTTGCTGTCTTGAATTTCTCATGAAAGGACAGAGTTTCTTGACTAGAAGTCATCCATTAATACTATTTTGATTTATTTGTTCAGCATAGGGTGTCAAGTTCATTGTCAGTCTGAAATCCCAACTAATGCTTCTCTTAGTTTTATATTTATGAATGAAATTCAACTAAATTAATTTTTGAAAACAACTGAAAATAGCAATAACTGAATCTTATACTACTTCTCAAATTGCTTAAAATCATGGATTTAGAAATGTTTAATAAGCTTAATGAGGACAAACTTCCAAGGTCATCCTGTACATCCAGTTTACCATTAGGACCATCTATCCTTTGACTGCCAAGTCATCAACATTGAATCTGAGTGATGTTTATAACATTGAATCTGAGTGATGTTTATAATATTGAATCTGAGTGATAACTTCTAATGGATATTCTAAGTGGCCTCTGCCATGCATAAAAAATTCCAAGTTCCCACTATAAATATAATAATTTCTTTTCTGTGGAGGGCTTAACAGATATTCTTTTCAAGTAGGCAGTTGAGTTGGCAGAACAGGACTCAGTTCCATTTTTGTTGCTAAATGTGTTCTCCCAAAAACAAGGTTAATTGTTTATTGGGTACCTGGTGTTTATGTTGATTGGTTATTGAGAAGAACTCATAATTTTCTAAATTAATTCTAGAAATAAAGCTAAAAACATACATGCTTCATGTGACAAGCTTTAATCAACAAAATTAAGAACAATATTTAAGCACTTCAAAATAGGCTTTGCTGTGTTTTCAACAGAAAGTTCTTTTAAAAATAGGAAATTCTAACACTGCAAGGGATAGTAATTACTGGCAAAAACATTTACTGGGCAAATTTTCAATCATTCGCTATGCCATACACTTTGAACAAAGAGATATCAGCAATATAATGACTGTCATTAAATAGTTTAAACCAAAAAATAAAAACAAATGAACCAAAAACCTGAACCATGACATGCAGTGCCTTCATACTCCTTTCTGACAACCCATTGACAAAACATTCCTGGACTGTACTGGACACTTTGGGCACTCTGCCACACAAAAGAACATTATCAGTGCACTGTTTTACTATAGTCAGTTATATGGAGAACAACTTTTTACATACAGAATGGAATTCAAATTTTGATTCAGATAGATATAGGCTGGCGGCTTCAAGTTATGCTAGTGGCAAGTTATATCTTTAAATTGTTTTTTTTTCTTTTTTGGTGGTTCTTTTTGAAATATAACTTACATATCATAAAATTCTACAATTAAAGTCTACAACTTAGTCGTTTCTAGCATATTTATAAAGTTGCACAACCATTACCAATATGTAATTCCAGAATATTTCATCACTCCAAAAAGAAACCTCCATAAGCATTAGTAGCTTTACTCATTCCCCTTGCATCCAGATCAGAGAAACCAATTTATCTACTTTCTATCTCTATGAATCTATCTTGGACATTTCATGTAAAAGGAATCATATACTATGTAACATTTTGTGTCTGACATCTTTCACTTAACATAAGATTTTCAAGATTCATCCATAATCTACATTTTATTTATCTACCATTCAGTTAATGGACCACTGAGGGTCCTTTGCACTCTTAACAAACTGAAGAATAAAAGCCATATGATCATCTCAATAGATGCAAAAGAAATCTTTTGATAAACTTTAACATCCATTTATGATTTAAAAACTCCCCCAAAACATGGGTATAGAGGGAAAATACTTCAACATAATAAAGGCCAGGTGTGGAAAGCCCACAGCTAAAATCATGCTCAAGGTGAAAAGCTGAAAGCACTTTCTCTAAGGTCAAGAATCAGATAAGGATTCACACTCTCACTAATTTTATTCAACACAGTGTTGGAAGTCCTAGCCACAGTAATCAGAGAAGTAAAAGAAATAAAAGCAGTCCAAGTTTGAAATGAAAAAGTAAAACTGCTACTGCTTGCAGAAGATATGATACTATATACACAGAAAATCCTAATGACACCACAGGAAAATTACCAGATATCAATGAGTTGGTAAAGTTGCAGGATGCAAAATTAATACACAGAAATCTGTTGCATTTCTATGCACTAAGAATGAACTCTCAAAAAAGGAAAGTTAAGGAAATAATTCTACTTATGATCACATCAAAAAAAATGAAATACCTAGGACTAAACTTAGTCAAAGAAGTAAAGACTTATAGCTGGAAAACTAAGAAACTGATGAAAAAAACTGAAGCTAACACAAATACATGGAAAGATATGCCATGTTCAAAAACTGGAAGAATTGATGTTGTTAAAATGATCATAGTATCCAAAGCAATCTAAAGATGCAATGCAAGTCTTTATAGAAAATATATCAATGGAATTTTTCACAAAACTAGATCAAATTGGAAAATCGCATGGATGGAGGAGCCTGGTGCACTGCAGTCCATGGGATCACAAAGAACCAGACATGATTGAGCAACTTCCCTTTCACTTTTCACTTTCATGCATTGGAAAAGGAAATGGCAACCCACTCCAGTGTTCTTGCCTGGAGAATCCCAGGGACGGATGAGCCTGGTGGGCTGCTGTCTGTGGGGTCGCACAGAGTTGGACATGATTGACGCGACTTAGCAGCAGCTTGTGATTTGCCCCAACTGTTGTCATCACCTTAGGCAGGTGTGATATTATATTACTGAAACTGACTGACAGTTTTTGAAAAATGCTACTGTAGGAAAGACTATCTATTAGCTGACATCTGAGCTAGGTCAAATAAAGCCAAGTAGGATTTTTAAAGAGAACTTCTAGACAGATCACATAGTGATCTTTATGGAAACTGGACTCTAGAACAACTCTAATCCCTTCTCCAGAGTTCTTTCTCATCCTCTAGAGGTACCAACACTGATGGCTTTCCCCATGATTTCAAGGGTACTGATTTTGGAGGATACCACGTTGCTGGAGAGAAGCAGATGGACATGGACCTAAGACAAAATAAAATGCCCCAAAGCTCACTGTTCTTACTGAGATTTAGCCAGTTATAGTATATAAATATACCTCATATTGGAAGGCTTTGGTTAATTTTGTGTTCTGAATATGCTGACTGTGGCAATTTTTTGTCACATAGCGTTCTCATAGCTTTCTTGAGCAGGAGATTTTTGAAGGTCCTTATATTGCCATTTCTGCTGATGATAATTCAAAAGTATGTTTACTACATGTTGGTTTACCAAATCTAACCACCTTGGAGTGAAATGTATTTTTAACAAGGTTGCTGAAATATATATAACTGAATAAATGAGCAAGAGCTGCAAAAGAACATGGAGAAAAGCTTAGTTCAGTTCAGTCACTCAGCTGTGTCCGACTATTAGCGACCCCATGAATTGCAGCACGTCAGGCCTCCCTGTCCATCACCAACTCCCGGAGTTCACCCAAACTCACATGCATCGAGTTGGTGATGCCATCCAGCCATCTCATCCTCTGTCGTCCCCTTTTCCTCCTGCCCCCAATCCCTCTCAGCATCAGAGTCTTTTCCAATGAGTCAGCTCTTCGCACTTGGTGGCCAAAGTATTGGTGTTTCAGTTTTAGTATCAGTCTTTCCAATGAACACTCAGAACTGATCTCCTTCAGAAAGGACTGGATGGATTTGCTTGCAGTCCAAGGGACTCTCAAGAGTCTTCTCCAACACCACAGTTCAAAACTATTAATTCTTTGGCACTCAGCTTTCTTCACAGTCCAACTCTCACATCCATACATGACTACTGGAAAAACCATAGCCTTGNATGTGATAGAGAGCTTAGACTTAGCAAGAATGTGCTATTAATGTGAATAAAATTCTGAGCGTGGATGAGAATCCATGGGACACTAAATATTTATAATATACCAGGTATTATGCTATAGACTCTTTACATATTTTACTTCATATCTTTCCAACAGCAATTCTCTAGGGTAGCTATTAGTATTAGTCCAGCTTTACAAATGAGGCTCAGAAACATTAAGAAATTACTTCAAAGCCAGACTGCTAATAACCAGTGGTGCCAGGTGTTGGACCCAGACCTGACTATATCTAAAGCCAAAATTATATCCCAAATGTAACACTTTTTCCTTGTTATTTGCTGTTTTTAAGTGCTCAAATTCACTTAATTCTTGGACCTATCTTAAACTATCTAGAAATAGTACTTAGAGGCATACCTCAAAGATATTGTAGATTTAGTTCCGGACCACTGCAGCAAAGCAAATATGGCAGTAAGTCAGTCACACAAATTTTTGGGTTTCCCAGTGCATGTAAAAGTTATGTTTACACTGTAGGATATAGTATATGCAATTTATTAAGTGCATAGTAGCATTATATCTAAAAAATGTATGTAATCTTAATTTTAAAATACTTTATTGCTAAAAAATGCTAAGCAACATGTGAGCCTTCAGTGAGTCATAAACAGTTTGCTAGTTATTGCCTTGACATTGATGGCTGCTGATTGATCAGGGTGAAAAAAAGT
Source organism: Raphicerus campestris (assembly GCA_006410735.1). Classification (NCBI taxonomy): domain Eukaryota; kingdom Metazoa; phylum Chordata; class Mammalia; order Artiodactyla; family Bovidae; genus Raphicerus; species Raphicerus campestris. The sequence goes on along the minus strand of SJYW01050323.1, from coordinate 388,800 downwards.
GAAAGTGAAGTCGCTCAGTCCTATCCGACTCTTTGTGACCTCATGGACTTTGGCATGCGAGGCTTCTCTGTCCATGGGGTTCTCCAGGCAAGAATCCTGCAGTAGGTTGACATTTCCTTCTCCAGGGGATCTTCCTGACACAGGGATCGAACCTGGGTCTCCCACACTGCAGGCAAACTCTTTACAGTCTCAGGGTAGAAGTTGCTAATGGTTTGAGTAGCTGTTGGAAATTTCTTTTATTAATTTTTAAAAATTTTTATTAATATATGGGAGGACAGTTGATTAACAATGTTGGGTTAGTTTCATGTGTATGGTAAAGTGATTCAGTTTCACACATATATGTATCTATTCTCCTTCAAATTTTTTCCTATTTAGATTATTACACAGTATTGAGCAGAGTTTCCTGTGCTGTACAGTAGTAGATCCTTGATGGTTATCTGTTTCAAATATAGTAGTGTATACATGTCAATCCCAAACTCTTAAGCCATCCTTTTCCTCAACTTAAAATAAGACAATAGTGAAGTTTGCCACATCACTGACTTTTCCTTCATGAACAACTTCTCTGTAATATACAACCCAGTTTGATAGCATTTTTACCCCTGGTAGAATTTCTTTCAAAATTGGAGTCAATTGGCTTTTCCTGCCCACTGGCTCATTCCTATGAACCAGGGAGAAGTTTTCTAGAAAAAAACTGCCCAATGTGCCTCAGGGCCCTCTAGCTAACCAGAGACACTATATATAATTACTAGAAGCAACAAACCAAAGTTCCACCAAGCCACTGTAAATTTTACGCTCTTGACAATCCTTCAGCCTGTGGAACAGAAATTGCAATCACAGTAATTTGGACAAAATGAGACAAAAGAGAAATATGTTCCAGATGAAAGAACAAGATAAAGTCCTAGAAGAACTAAGTGAAGTGGAGATAGGCAATCTAGCTGAAAAAGAATTCAGAGTAGAAAGACGGTTCAAAATCTCAGAAAAATAATGGAGACACAGACCAAAAAGATACAAGAAACCTTTAACAAAGAGCTAGAAGGTATAAAGAACAAACAGGGATGAACAATACAATAACTGGAAATAAAAAATACACTAGAAGGAATCAATAGCAGAATAAATGAAGCAGAAGAACACCAATGTAAATGGAAAACAGAATGGTGGAAATCGCTATTACAGAATAGAAAAAAAGAAAAGGATGGAGAGATGTGAGGATAGTGTAAGAGACCTCTGGGACAACATTAAATACACAAACATTCACATTATACAGGTCCCAGAAGGAGAAGAGAGAGACAAAGGGCCTGAAAAAATATTTGAAGAGATAGTAGAGATAATAGCTAATATGGGAAAAAGATAGTCACTCAACTCCAAGAAGTGCAGAGTCTCATACAGGATAAACCAAAGGAGTAACATGCCAATATACATACTAATCAAATTAATAAAATTTAAAGACAAGAGAAAATATTAAAAAGCAACAAATAGCATACAAGGAAATCCCTATAACATTATTAGCTGATTTCCCAACAAAAACTCTACAGGGCAGAAGGGAGTGGCATAAATATATTTAAAATGATGAAAAGGAAAACCCTACAACCAATTCTCTTCCTAGCAAGGCTTTCATTCAGATTCAATGGAGAAATCAAAATATTTATAGATAAACGAAAGCTCAGAGAATTCAGCATCAACAAATCAGCATTACAACAAAAGCTAAAGGAACTTCTCCAGGTAGAAAAGAAAAGAACACAGCTAGAAAGAAAAAAATTAAGAATGGAAATGCTCACTGGTAAGGAAAACCTATGATGAAAGTAGGAAATCATCCACACACAAATATGATATCAAAACCAGGAATCATGCAAACAGTAGAGTACAGATGCAGAATACTGGAAATACATTTGAAATTAAGAGAGACCAGCAACTTTAAATAATCTCATTTATTTATAGACTGCTACATAAAAACCTCATGGTAACTGCAGACAGAACTTTTACAATAGATACATACAGGAAAAGAAAAAGGAATCCAAATACAACACTAAAAGTAGTCATCAAATCACAAGAGAACAAAAGAGGAAGGAAAGAGAAAACACCTAAAAAAAATCCAAGACAATTAACAAAACAGCAATAAGCACATACATATTGATAATTACCTTAAATGTAAACAGATTAAACGCTTCAACCAAAAGACAAAGATTGGCTAAATGGATACAAAAGCAAGACCAATACATATACAAGAGACCCACTTCCAATCTAGGGACATATACAGACTGAAAGTGAGAGGATGGGAAAAAGTATTCCATGCAAATAAAAACGAAAAGAAACCTGGAATAGCAATACTTATATTAAACAAAATAAGACATTACAATAAAGGCTTTACAAGAGACAAAGAAAGACACTACATTATGATCAAGGGATCATTCAAGAAGAAGATATAACAATTGAAATATATACATACTCAAAATAGGAGCTGGAGGAAGCACAAGCTGGAATCAAGATTGCCAGGAGAAATATAAATAACCTCAGATATGCAGATGACATCACCTTTATGGCAGAAAGTGAAGAAGAACTAAAGAGCCTCTTGATGAAAGTGAAAGAGGAGAGTGAAAAAGTTGGCTTAAAGCTTAACATTCAGAAAAGTAAGATCCCGGCATCCAGTCCCATCACTTCATGGCAAATAGATGGGGAGACAGTAGAAACAGTGGCTGACTTTATTTTGGGGGGCTCCAAAATCACTGCAGATGGTGACTACAGCCATGAAAGTAAAAGACACTTACTCCTTGGAAGGAAAGTTATGACCAACCTAGATAGCATATTCAAAAGCAGAGACATTACTTTGCCAACAAAGGTCCATCTAGTCAAGGCTATGGTTTTCCCAGTAGTCATGTATGGATGTGAGAGTCAGACTGTGAAGAAAGCTGAGCACTGAAGAATTGATGTTTTTGAACTGTGGTGTTGGAGAAGACTCTTGCGAGCAAGGAGATCCAAACAGTCCACCCTAAAGGAGGTCAGTCTTGGGTGTTCATTGGAAGGACTGACGTTGAAGCTGAAACTCCAATACTTTGTCCACCTGATACCAAGAGTTGACTCATCTGAAAAGACCCTGATTCTGGGAAAGATTGAGGGCAGGAGGAGAAGGGGATGACAGAGGATGAGATGGTTGGATGGCATCACTGACTCAGTCGACATGGGTTTGGGTAGACTCCAGCAGCTGGTGATGGACAGGGAGGCCTGGTGTGCTGCGGTTCATGGGGTGGCTAGTAGTTGGACATGACTGAGTGGCTGAACTGAACTGAACTGAAAATAGGAGCACCTCAAAATATAATGCAAATACTAACAGCCGTAAAAGGAGAAATCAACAGTAACATAATAACAGTGGGGTCTTCAACACATGATTTCATCAAAGGGCAGATCATCCAGAGAGAAAATCAGTAAGGAAACACAGGCTGGATACTGTAAAACTTTTGGAGGAAAACATAGGCAGAACATTCTCTNTAACAGTGGGGTCTTCAACACATGCTTTCATTAAAGGGCAGATCATCCAGAGAGAAAATCAGTAAGGAAACACAGGCTGGATACTGTAAAACTTTTGGAGGAAAACATAGGCAGAACATTCTCTGATATAAATTATAGCAATATCTTTTGGATCTACCTCCTAGATAATGAAAGTAAAAACAAAATTAATAAATGGGTCCTTATTAAACTTACCAGCTTTTGCATAGCAAACAAATAAATAAATAAAAATACAAATAAATAAATATAAAATAAACAAAATGAAAAGACAACACATAGAATGGGAGAAAATATTTGCAAATGATATGACTGACCTGACAAGAGATTGATCTCCAAAAACATAGAAATAGTTCCTGTAGCTCAGTATCAAAAAACAACCAAATCAAAAAAAAGGGCAAAAGATCTAAATAGACATTTCTCTGAAGAAGACATACATATGGCCAAAAAGCACATGAAAATATTCTCAACATTGCTAATTATCAGAGAAATGCAACTCAAAAATACAATGAGGATTAAAAATAAAATATGTTAAAAATACAACGAGGTGGTTGATGTTTGGCAGAAACCAATACAATACCTTAAAGCAATTATCCTTCAATTAAAAAGAGGGATGACTACATTTTAAATCTCCTTAGATATTTGATATACTATAAACATATTCTGAACCGAAAAGTAAACTCTGCTTAAATGGTCTACATTACTTTTCTTGAAATGCTTATTTGCATTCATTTGGAAGTGATAGAGGAGGATATTGCTGTTTACATATTCAGCTCTTTTGATTCTATATGTCTCTTGACCAATATGCGTTATTAATCTAATTTTACCAATTAAAGACATATAGAAGTTAACTCCCAGGTGTGTGCTAGAAAGAACTCTTTAAGTGTAATTTGTTTGTTTTGAGGGAATGGATTTCTCAAGAGCATGCCACAGTGCATTAAATTTTAGTAATATAGTAAATAACTTGTTCAGAGAACAACAGTGTTGTCAGAACAGTTTTCAACTAAAATAGTTAAGTAAAAATCACAGGTGTTTTCAAAGTATTATACTCTGTAATTTCATAATCATAAATCTGCATCACCACCACAACTACCCTCCCACTGGCTTTTTAAACTGTTCTCCTCATATCCCAGTGTGTACAATTTCTACTTTTAGTTAGAATCAATATCGCAGATTTCCTCAGAGATAACAGACATTTGTTATGTTGCCAATTTGAGTCCTCAATTCCCTAATTTCATTCAGAAGTGCAATATTGTTTAATCTGCAGTTATGGAAGGACTCTGCATCTACTGCAGACCTATTTAGCAACAATTAGGGGAAGAAATTATTATTTCTAAGTACCTTTGTATACAAATCACAGAACACAGAAGAATTTATTGGGTCCTTTTATTTTTGCTAACAGAAAAATTGCTTCAGTGTTACTTAGATTGCTTTTCAGAATTTGAAAGGAAAAAATCAGAGAAATAAACAACTGAGTCAACCGTAGCAGAAAATAATCACAAATATCTATATAAGAAGACCTAATGGAGATTTTTAAAAATGTAGTCCTCCTGTTCCTCCTGTTTCTGTATGCTATTTCTCAATCTCATTTTGTCTCTCAGAATAATTAAGGAGACAAAGTTTGGTAAATAACAATGTCACCCCAAAGAACTGGCAGTGCTCCAGTGGAATATACATTCTGCTTAGCAAAGCTTTCTCCACATAACATTATCAAATATAAGCAAAACTAAAGCTGTCAATCAGCCAGTTTCCTGATTACTAACCTAAGACCCTTCAAGAAGCAAACCAGTGCCTCTACATCCCATCTATTGGCTCACTTGCAGAGACACAGAATTCTATAATCCATTGCTGGCCACAGTCTAATGGGAATCTGCACTGTGTAGAACTCCAAGGAAATTATCTAATATGAATATCTTTGATCAGTCAGTAAATAATTCTAAGATACTATCCAGGAAATTGTATAATATTCCCAAATATATCCCAGGAGTTATCAATTTCAAAGAGTCTAATAGGTATTATATGGGGAGGAGGGGAAGATCTTTCAAAGGTGTACACTTCGCAGTTTCCTAATCTTTTTAAAGCTCAGGGCATTTTTATTCCTGGAGCATTTGAAGTGATCAATAATGTTTGGAAAGCACTCATCTCTGCTCCTCATCTACTCCCCAATAAAATTTTGAATTTTAAACAAAGAGTCCAAACCTAAACCAAAGGAATGAAATGCTGAAGCCTGAATTTTACTAGGTAGGCAAAAAATAGTTGGGGGAAATTTTGATGCATTATTTCAACTTCACAGGGCTCCTGATGACACACCTGCCACCAAGAATAAGGAACAGTTCTGCTGGCACATACAGAGAAAAACTGTANGCAAAAAATAGTTGGAGGAAATTTTGATGCATTATTTCAGCTTCACAGGGCTCCTGATGACACACCTGCCACCAAGAATAAGGAACAGTTCTGCTGGCACATACAGAGAAAAACTGTACTTCTTAGACTGAACTTCTGGAAGTAAAAAGTGCATTTCAGAGTTTGCTTTTCAAGTTATAACTTTTTCGAGTTGTAAGGAACCACTTTTATTTTCTCTTCTCCTCAGACTGAGACTTAATCTTCTAGGAACAAAAGGGGAAATCTGTTAAACTATCATATGCAAATATACACTTTAGAAAGAGACTATCTATTCTGCTACAACAACCACATGGTAAAATGCAAAATTTGCAAAGTGCTCACTGCATTGAAGCATATGCAAATAAATATTTCCATGAGGTCTAGCCTATCCATTTCCTTCTCCCAAAAGTGTCCTACAGAATAGGTCACTTCATTTTTAAAAGCTCAGTATAATATCTTGTTACTCACACACTACAGGAAACAAATTGCTACATGAAATATTCATTTCTAAGAAGTAGGTTGTTTCTTATGCAGTTAACATTTGTAAACTCTGTTTAGAAAATAATAATAAATCAGTTATATTCACCAATTACTGCTTTAGGTGGAAGGGGAGAATATCCTTTCAATTAATGTGTTCTGTTTTCTCCTTCCTTTTTGTAAAGTTTATTATTTATCTGCCAGGTTTCTCTGATTCTTTTCTTATTGAAGAGGAGAGGAAAGAGTGCTGTCAATTTCAAAACCGTCTGCTCCTGACACATTAGAAAGGGATTTAATTATTCTGGCATGAAAAAGCTAGGGAAAGCAAAATAAATACATTGAATACAGGCAGACTCTCAGCTACTCTAATTGCTTATGTGCTATAAGGACTTTCAAACAATAAGTCCTTAAATAATAAATTGATATGGGAAAGAATAATGATACCCAGGTGTGAAACCTTAATCTGAAGTCTGGGCCACATACTCAATGGCATAATTGCCTCTATTACCACATTCTGGCCTAACATAATGGTCTGAGTCATGGAAACTGGGTAGAAATGAAAGACAAACTATGTTCAAATAAAAAAAACCATACAATAGAGACCAGGTATCTAAATAGCTACTTGAAATGCAAAAGGAAGCTTCAGTTTTACATGAGCCATTCCATTTAAACGTATGACACACTCAGTCTAAGTTACAAAAGCAGAGTTAAGAAAATTTTCCATTGAAAACTTCACTGTTCTCAGCCAAAAATCCTCGCAGAAGGAACTTCTTTAATTTCCAAATAAATACTTCAAGCTACCCCATCACAAATAGCTTCTGTTGTTTAAAAAAATCCTCTTCTGTGCAACTCTTAAAGTCTCTGCCAGGTATGTTACTCACTACAGGCTTCTGAATTCACCCATTCTCTGTTTATCTTTTATTTTCTATATTCATACAGAATTCACTTGAATGACTAACATATGACCTATTCTAGATAATGATATTTCTGAAGTTCCCACTTCTTAACTCCAAAAGAGCACACTATTTGAAAAATAAATTCAGTCTAGTGCCAACATCTTTTGGATATGTTCTCTTAATTTTTCTTTGCATTATCAGGATTAAAGAATAGGATATCTCAACAGTCCATGATTCTGAAATAGAAAATGTTCTGAAATGAAAATTTCTTCATGATATATTTGGCAGCAAAATCCAACCATTCCTACATTTCACTGAAGAAATATTAATGTATTTGATTATATGACTTTGATCCAACTCCTCCATGAATGTTACAAAATATATGGTGTGTATCTACACTGCCTTTCCAAACTCCAATAAACTGTTAACTATGGTGTGCATGTGTGCATGCTAAGTGGCTTCAGTCATGTTGGACTCTGTGCAATCCTATGGACTCTAGCTCGCCAGGCTCCACTGTCCATGGGATTCTCCAGGCCAGAATACTGGAGTGGGTTGTCATGCCCTCCTTCAGGGCATCTTCCTGAGCCAGGGATCCAAACTGTGTCTCTTATGTCTCCTGCCTTAGCAGGCGGGTTCTATACCACCAGCACCACCTAGGAAGACCCAACTATGGTGTAAATCTGACCTAAGAATATCAGAAGAGAGGCTGCAATCCTGCTCACATATAACTGACTGAATTCCAATATGACTTACCTACTAACACACAGAATGATTGAAAAGTGTGACAACTTATGCATTATAATCAAGGTTGCTGTAGTTGCTGTCATCATCTTTCCTGTGATATGCACCTTATAGCTTGGTGTCTTTGTTATCACTGATCGATCAATTCACTCCATTATGAGGTAACCCATGTCTTTTGCATTGTGGGCAGATTCTTTACCAGCTGAGCCACAAGGGAAGCCCAATACTACCAAACCTAAGCCTAATATTCTTTCATCATTCAACTGCAGGTGTTTTTTTTTTTTTTTAATGTATGGCTTTAATCAATTTCATTGTTGAGTATTTCTTTTTTAATTAATTAATTTTAATTGGAGGATAATTACAGTATTGGGAAGGTTTTAAATATTTCTGATAGACTTTAAGATGAAGAATCCTTTACTGTGTTTATAGGTATATTTGTATTGAACATAACAGAAGAAATTCTAGACTGTTGCCAAGGGTATGGAGTCAAAATTTTTTATTTTTCCCTTAAATCATCTAATAGTTGAATTCTTTATCTTGAACAAGTATGACTTTTATAATTAAAATAACTACTATTTTAAATTTAAAAAATAATGTTGCTGTATTATTTTACCTCTTGTACTATCTAGACATAGATATCATGCTCAGTCTGAAGAGCAAAAAAAAAAAAAAAATAATAAAAGAGAAACTAAAATAGTTGCTTGAGTTTACTGCTATGCTCACTGCTCACCGCTTCAGCCTCTGTAAACTGGCCTGCTTATCGCGGCTCACCACCTCTGCTCTGTAAGCTGGCCAGCTTTTTGAGTCAGCCAAACTGCTTAGGTAGGAAAGTCAGTACAATCTGGAAGCCCGTGCCATATAAAAGATACCCANATAATAATAATAAAAGAGAAACTAAAATAGTTGCTTGAGTTTACTGCTATGCTCACTGCTCACCGCTTCGGCCTCTGTAAACTGGCCTGCTTATCGCGGCTCACCACCTCTGCTCTGTAAGCTGTCCAGCTTTTTGAGTCAGCCAAACTGCTTAGGTAGGAAAGTCAGTACAATCTGGAAGCCCGTGCCATATAAAAGATACCCAGATCAAAGCCCAGGTGCTCAGCCTCTGGAGGCGACTCTGCTGAGCCCACACTGGTGCTGAATAAACCCTGCTGTTTTGCATCTCCAAGTATTGCTTGTCTCTTTCCATCGCCATGGTTTCTATAAGATTTCCTGGCACACTGGCCGGGAAATGACAACTGAGTTGTTCCCTTGTGCCACCGTTGTCAGGGAACCCAGGGAAGCCACAGCTGCCAGCCCGGGGATGCCAACCAGCCGTTTGCTGGAGACCGACCCTCACATGGGCTGCATCGGCTGTGGCTCACGCCGCTTTCTGAATGGACCCAGAAGGCCAGCAGAAGCAGGTTCTAGGACAGGACTTCAGATGGGTGAGGGCCCTGGGGACATCTGCCCGAGTCAGGACTGGCCATACTACAGAAGCAGAGCCTGATCACCTCCCAGTGACTGGAGGGTCACTCAGAATAGGACCTGTTCCCTTGGGTGGGTTATTAATCCTGGTGTGCCGTGGATGTGTCCTTGTGTTGAATGAGACACTGCTGTTCACCATCTTTGACTATGGAGCCTAAGTGAGTCCCAACCTGTGGTTCTGCAGTGGCCTCACATGACTTAGGGCAGCGCCAGTCTCTTGGGGATCTAATTCCTCCCAGTGAAGCTGGTCTGAGTCAGGGGCTTATGCTGACCTGCCAATGCTAAGAGGCACCTAAATCTCCATGAGGGGAGCAGCCAGGCAGATGAAAGTGAGTGTTTGCCTTTGTTCATTGTGTGGCACCACCACAAGTTAGGAACTCTCACATAATGGGCAGTTCAACCTCAAAACCTACTGTTTTAGAAAGCATGATTAAGAATTTTAAGAAAGGATTCTCTGAAGAGTATGGTGTGAAAATAACCCCAGGAAAGCTGCACACTTTTGTACCCTAGAATGGCCCTCCTTTAGGGTCAGATGGCTCCCAGAGGGGACTTTAGATATGCCCACTGTCCAAGCAGTATATAGAGTTGTGACTGGAGACTCCGGCCACCCAGACCAATTTCCATATATTGACCAATGGTTAAAAATTGCCCAGCGAAGGCCTCCCTGGGTTTGGTTCTGCATGACAGGTCAGGGGCAATGTAACATTTCTTTCAATCGAAAAAAAAGGCTTCATGTCTGAAAAAGGAACCACCTATCTTCCAGGGTGAGGCTAAAGACATGCCTCCCATGCCCCCACCTTATGTCCTCACAGCTGCCCCGCCGGGAGCAGCAAATCTGCATTTACCAGGCAGTCCACTGCCTTCTGTTTCACCTCTTCCTCCTGATGCTCCTGAAGCTATTGTGCCCCCATGATCAGAGACCCCAGAGCCAATGAGCACGTGTCTCCAGCTGGCCCAAGGGGCAGCTGCCCTAGCACTTTAAATGCCTCTAAGAGAGACCTGGGGACTGCAGCATATTGTCCCCAGTGGGACTCTACAAGAGGAAGGAACTGTCTTCTACAACCAACCATTTTCCACAACTGGTCTCAACTGGAAGCATCATACTGCTTCACACTCTGAAAAACCTCAGGCACCAGTTGATCTCCTAGAATCCATTTTCCAGACTCACCACCCTACCTGAGTGGCCTGTCAGCAGCTTCTCCTCACCCTGTTCAATGTTGAGGAGTGCCGACCAGTTGTGACAGAGGCTCAAAAATGGCTCCAGGCCAATGCCCCAGGGGGTCAATTAGATGTGGATAACTGGGCATGAAAGGCCTTCCCACAAGAAGAGCCCCATTGGGACCCCAACACCAAGGGAAAGAAAAACTGGCTGGAGAGGTATCGACAGGCCCTCCTACGTGGAGTAAAAGCTGGGACTAATAAGCCTACCAACATGGCCAAGACCACTGAGCTATTGCAAAAAACCAGATGAAAGCCTGGCTGATTTCTACAAGAGGCTATATGAGGCCTTCCGGGTCTTCACCCCTTTCGATCTTGAAGCCCCCGAGAACTGACGGATAATAAATGTGGCCTTTGTGGGACAGGCCCAGTTGAACATCCGGAAGAAATTACAGAAGTTAGAAGGGTTGTTGAGTGACCCTCAGGAAAAAAAATGCCACAGAACTACTAGCAATAGCTAACAAAGTCTTTGTCAATTGTGACCATACAGCACATCGAGAAGCAGAAAAGAGGATGAAGCAAAAAGCCGCACTCCTGGCAGCTGTCCTATCAAAGCCTGCCTCCCTAGCAGGACCACCTCATAAGCCAAGGGGCCCATACCCAAGAGGAAATCCATCAGCTGCAATCAGTGACCCTATTGCAAAGAGAAGGATCACTGGAAGAATGAGTCCCCAGTTGCCCTGAGAAGAGAACCAGAGCAACAGGCCTGCTGAGCAAACATCAACCTGAGCCACCCAGCACTAATATGACTGGCCTAGCTGGTGCAGAATATGACTAGAGAGGACCAGGCTCTCTCCATCTGGGCCCCCGAGAGCCTATGGTCAGAATTCAAGTAGGGGGCCATCCAGTGGACTTTATGGCGGCTACAGGTGCCGGGCATTCGGTGGTCACTCAACAAGCATCCCCTCATCTCAGGAAAGGAAACCACTGTCATTAGAGCCACAGGTGCTCAGACCGCAGGTCCTTCTGTGGTCCTCAACAATGCCAATTACGGGGCCATGAGGTACCACATGAATTCCTCTACCTACCTGACTGCCCTGTCCCTGTGAGGGAAGTAGAACTGCTGCCAAGTTGGGGGTCCAAGTTTCCTTCTCTTTTGATGGGTCAGCCCAGCTAGAATTAAAGGACTGCCCACCTCTTTGACTCTTGCTGTAAGGAGATAAGAAGAATGGAGCCTGTATTCCTCCCTTCAAGAAGAGAGGAACATTCCTCCTGAATTAGAGACTGAATACCCATTAGTTTCAGCCTAGAAGAACCCCCCCAGGCCTAGCAGAACATTATGTCCTCATCCTGATTGATCTGAAACCAGGAGCTCAGCCTGGAAAGCTATGACAGTACTCGATTCCCCAAGAGGCCCAACTGGGAATCCAAGCTCATTAAGACAGACTACTTCAACGCAGACTCCTGATAAAGTTCCAGTCACCATGGAACACCCCACTGCTGCCCATAAGAAAGCTGGGAACACATGACTGTTGTCTGGTTCAGGACCTATAGGCTGTAAACAGGCAACAATTACTTTGCACCCAGCAGTGCCTAGTCCATGTATCCTACAAAGACAGATCCCCTTTGCAGCCAAATGGTTTACTTGCTTGGACTTAAAAGATGCCTTCTGCCTCTGGGTAGCACCTGTCAGTCAACCACTATTCGCCTTTAAATGGGAAAACCTATACACGGGAAGCAAGAAACAACTGACTTGGACGAGGCTTCCTCAGGGGTTCAAGAACTCCCCTACTCCCTTCAGCAGAGCCTTGGCCACCGACTTGGCTAAATTTCCTGGACAAGAGTTAAACTGTGTCCTGCTGCAATACGTCGATGACCTTCTACTGGCCAGCATGACACAGGCTCAAAGCCTAGAAGGAACAAAGGCCCTCCTCTCCCTGTTAATGGAAGCTGGGGACCAGGTATCAAACAAAAAGGCACAAATCTGTAAAAGTCAAATTTCTAGGTTTTAGCATCATGCTGGGCCAGCAGATGCTGGGAACTGAAAGGAAACAAGCAGTTTGTACCATCTCTACCCCTACCAATCACAGGAAGGTCCACAAGTTCCTGGGAGAGGCAGGGTTCTGCAGGATATGGACCCCTGGATTCTCAGACTTGGACAGACCCCTATATGAGACTCTAAAAGGAGAGTAAAAGGTCCCCCTTGAGTGGGGACCAACCCAGGAGGCAATGTTTCAAAAAGTTGAGGCCAAACTCTCCAAGGCCCCAGCCCTAGGACTTCCCAATGTAACTAGAGTAGTCAATTTCTTAGTTCATGAAAAGAATAGAATGGCCTTGGGAGTCCTAATCCAAAAATTCAGACACTGGCAAAGGCCAGAGGCCAGCCTGTCTAAACAAACTAACTCAGTCATGGCTGCATGGCCACCCTGCCTCTGAGCACTAGCAGCTACTACCTTACTGGTGAGGGAAGCTGACAAGTTAACACTGGGGCAAAACCTCAATGTTAAAGTTCCACATTCAGTTGTAACCCTGATGGATAACAGAGGCCACCATTGGCTCATGCATGCATGGATGAGTCAGTATCAAGGGTTACTATGTGAAAATCCACGAGTAAAACTGGAAGTTGTGTGAACTCTAACCCCAGCTACTTTCCTACCAGATGAAGCAGGGCCCCTGGACAATGACTGCTTAAAAATACTAAATGAAGTATTTTCTAGAAGACCAGACTTGACTGATAAACTCCAAAACCCAGACCTATATACTGATGGTAACAGCTTCATGGAGAATGGGAAAAGGATGGCTGGGTATACCATGGTACCTAACTCTGAAGTGGTGGAGGCAGAGGCACTTCCTCACAGACAGTGGAGTTGTGGGCATTAATCAGAGCACTGGAACTCAGCCAAGACTGGCAAGTCAATATCTATACAGACATATGGTATGCTTTCACTATTCTACAAGTTCACGGAAGCTTATACAAGGAAAGAGGACTTCTTACTGCAGAAGGAAAGGGGATCAAGAACCAAGCTAAAATCATGAAGGTAGTATAGGGATCTCCTGGAGGTAGTATGTGGACTGAAGGAAGTGACAGTCGTCCACTGCAAAGGTCACCAGAAGTTGGGAGACCCAGTGGAGAAAGGAAACCTGCACACCAATGCAGTCACCAGGCGGGCTGCCTGAGGGCAGCCACCAGAGAGACCAAAAGTCTTGCTAGCCCTGAAAATATCAGTTGCCCCCAGGTACTCTCCTGAAAAGGAGGAATGGATAAAAAGGGAAGGGGGAACCAAGGTGAAGACAGGATGGTGGATCATGGAAGACCACTGAGTCAATGTTCTGGAGCAGCTAACCTACAAGCTGGTCCACCAACAACATGAACTGACTTGTATGGGCAAGACCGCCTTAGAGACCTTGCTAGTCTGGTACTATCTCATCACTCTCCTCTCCACACTCTGCTCTTCTCTCTCCCAGAGATGAGCAACCTGTTTACAAAATAATGCTTGCCAGGGGCCTAGTAGGCTGGTAGAGACACAGTGTCACAGACTATCCCCATTTCAATGTCAATGTTTTAGGAATCAGTGAACTAAAATGGACTGCAATGGATGAATTTAACTACTGTGGGAAAGAATCCCTTAGAAGAAATGGAGTACCCATCATAGTCAACAAGAGTCAAAATGCAGTACTTGGATGCAATCTCAAAAACAACAGAATGATCTCTGTTCGTTTCCAAGGCAAACCATTCAATATCACAGTAATCCAAGTCTATGCCCCAACCAATAATGCTGAAGAAGCTGAAGTTGAATGGTTCTATGAAGACCTACAAGACCTTTTAGAACTAACACCCCAAAAAATATCCTTTTCATTATAGGAGAGTGGAATGCAAAAGTAGGTAGTCAAGAAACACCTGGAGTAACAGGCAAATTTGGCCTTGGAGTACAGAATGAAGCAGAGCAAAGGCTAATACAGTTTTGCCAAGAGAATGCACTGGTCATAACAAACACTCCCTTCCAACAACACAAGAGAACATGGACAACACATGGACATCACCAAATGGCCAACACCAGAATCAGACTGATATATTCTTTGTAGCCAAAGATGGAGAAGCTCTATACAGTCACCAAAAACAAGACCAGGAACTGACTGTGGCTCAGATCACAAACTCCTTATTACCAAATTCAGACTTAAATTGAAGAAAATTGGGAAAACTGCTAGACCATTCAGGAATGACCTAAATAAATCCCTTATGATTATACAGTGGAAGTGAGAAATAGATTTAAGGGACTAGATCTGATGGACAGAATGCCTGATGAAATATGGACAGAGTTTCATGACATTGTTCAGGAGACAGGGATTAAGACCATCCCCAAGAAAAAGAAAGGCAAAAAAGCAAAATGGTTGTCTGAGGAGGCTTTAGAAATAGCTGTGAAAAGAAGAGAAGTGAAAAGCAAAGGAGAAAAGGAAAGATATACCCATGTGAATGCAGAGGTTTGAAGAATAGCAAGGAGAGATAAGAAAGCCTTCCTCAGTTATTAGTGCAAAGAAATAGAGGAAGACAATAGAATGGGAAAGACTAGAGATCTCTTCAAGAAAATTAGAGATACCTAAGGAAGGCTGAGCACCGAAGAATTGATACTTTTGAACTATAGTATTGGAGAAGACTCTTGAGAGTCCCTTGGACTGCAAGGAGATCCAACCAGTCCATTCTAAAGGAGATCAGTCCTGAGAGTTCATTGGAAGGACTGATATGAAAGCAGAAAGTTCAATACTTTGGCCACCTCATGCAAAGAGCTGACTCATTGGAAAAGACCCTGATGCTGGGAGGGATTGGGGGCAGGAGGANCTTGAGAGTCTGGGTGTAAAGGGAGGGCAAAAAATGAATCCCTGAGGTCCAGGACAGAGAAATAGGCAGTGAAGTGAAGTCGCTCAGTCATGTCCAACTCTTTGCGACCCCATGGACTGTAGCCTATCAGGCTCCTCCATCCATGGGATTTTCCAGGCAAGAGTGCTGGAGTGGATTACTATTTCCCTCTCCAGGGGATCTTCTTGACCCAGGAATTGAACCCGGGTCTCCGGCATTGCTGGCAGACACTTTACCATCTGAGCCACCAGGGAAGCCTGAAATAGGCAGTAGGAGGAGAAATAAGGGCAAGAAGAATACAGGGATTTGAGACTACCAGTGAGTGGGGACTACTGGGTCAACAGGGACGATAGCAGCATTAATGTCTCAAGTCTTGACCCAGGCCGTAGGAGCCATTTGGCTTTTGAACAGGTAGGATAGGCGTGTTATAAGGTGAGTAGGGCACAAGAGTTCCTGACGCAGCAGCTTAGAGATGATGGGTTTAAACCCCTGTTGATGTATCTGGGAAACAGGTTATTAAAGTTGATTGGAAAACTTTGTTGAGTCTTTTAGTTGAATATAAACGGAATATGGTGGGAGGAGATGGAGGGGTGATCAGTTTCCCAGACTATATAGCTTACAGAGGAGGGTAATGAGGAGGGCAAGGACATAGTAGGTTCAAGAAGCAGTAGCCAGGCCAGGTCAGGAGAAAGATTTGGAATAGAGAGGAAAGCCTTGAATTTGGAGAGTAGATCCCTTCCAAGGGTTGGAGTAGGGCATTTGGGGAGTGTGAGGAAAGAATGAGAGAATGGGGTATTCTGCAGTGTGCAGTGGTGTAGACACCAGACCATCAACCCCCACAACAGAGATCTGAGAGACTTTAGTTTTTCAGAATAAGCAGGCATGGTAGAATAGGTGGCCATGTAGATATGCAAAGAGATTGGCTTACCTGCCACTGTGAGTTGCGCTGGGCTCTGTAGAGGTGAGGCGAGTTGGAGCCTGGGGCCCTGGGCACCTTCAGTCTTTGGCGGCAAGTCTCAGGGGTCTCAGCAGAGCTGGGTCTGAGAACTCCTGCTCAGGACCAGGAGGAGATGTTCTGATCCCTAGAGGGGATTAGGACAGTCTGCCTTCCAGTGCCCCTTTATGCCACAGTAAGGACATGGACCCAAAGGCGCCCAGTGCCCTTCTTTACCACACTTGTAACAGGCCCTAGATGATTTCTTCTCTCCAAGAGGATTGAGGTTTGGAGCCATGCAGAGCAGTGGCTAAGAGATGATATTTATCTCTTTGAGCCTTTTCTAGTTTTGTCTGTTCTTCCCAGTTATTGAAAACTTTAAAAACCAAATTTAAAAGATCTCATTGAGAGGTTTGAGGGCCTTCCTCTGCCTTTGTTAGCTTTTTTTTTTTAAATGTCTGGGGATGACTGGGAAATAAAATGCGTATTAAGGACAATAGTACCCTCTGTTGAAGTTGGATCTAATTTTGTATATTTTTGTAGGGCTTCTGTTAATCTAGCTAGAAATTTTGCTGAATTTTCATCTGGTCATTGAGTTATTTCTCTGAGTTTATCAAAATTAATAGCTTTATGTCCTGCTTTTTGCTGCTGCTGCTAAGCCACTTCAGTCATGTCTGCCTCTGTGCGACCCCATAGACGGCAGCCCACCAGGCTCCCCTGTCCCTGGGATTCTCCAGGCAAGAACACTGGAGTGGGTTGCCATTTCCTTCTCCAATGCATAAAAGTGAAAAGTGAAAGTGAAGTCCTGCTTTTTGGAGGCCTGCAATAAGGCAAGTCACCACGTGATTATGGGCTGTTCACTCTGGACGCCCCACCTGGTAGTCCCAATTAGGGTCATCCCTGGGAACGGCAGCTGAGCCTATAGGCTTAGTATCATCAGTTTGATGTATTTCATCGACATGAGCCTGAGCAGCTTGCCAGACTCCTCCTGCTTCTTCTGGGAGGAGGGCAGAGAAGAGTATAATGTAAATATCATGCCAGGTCAAGTCATAAGACTGGGTGTGGTATTTAAATTCTTTTAAATAAGTGTCAGGGTCAGAGGAAAAAGAGCCAAGACGTTTTTCGATTTGAGATAAATCAGAGAGGGAGAATGTGACGTGTACCCGAACAACGTCTTCTGTATCAGCCATCTCTCCTAAGGGAAGGAGGGGAGCGGGGAGGGATTGGGGTCCTGTTTCTTTAAGGCTGTTCTCAGCTGGGTATGAGGAGGGGGTTTAGGGAGGTCAGATGGGGACTTGAGACTCCTACCANTAAATATCATGCCAGGTCAAGTCATAAGACTGGGTGTGGTATTTAAATTCTTTTAAATAAGTGTCAGGGTCAGAGGAAAAAAGCCAAGACGTTTTTCGATTTGAGATAAATCAGAGAGGGAGAATGGGACGTGTACCCGAACAACGTCTTCTGTATCAGCCATCTCTCCTAAGGGAAGGAGGGGAGTGGGGAGGGATTGGGGTCTTGTTTCTTTAAGGCTGTTCTCAGCTGGGTATGAGGAGGAGATTTAGGGAGGTCAGATGGGGACTTGAGACTCCTACCGGGTGGGAGGAGGAAGGTTGGGGTGGAATGTAAGGTGGAGGTTGTGGGACCAGCTCTGCTACAATAGGATTAGAGGTGATTTAGAGGTACACTGTGGTCAGAAGGGTCTTAGGAAAAATCCAAACAGGGATCAGAAGATATAGTAGTAGGGGGATGTGGCACAGAATGGGCTGAAAGTATCTAAGTAGAACACCAAGCACAGAGAGAGGGCCGGAGAGCAAAGAAAGCCTGAACAGAAGGGGCCTCTGACCACCACTCGTCATTGTGGAGGCAGAAGTCACCGAGCTCCTGTAAAGTACTCTAATCAGGGGCTCCTTTTTCTGGCCACTGGGACCTCATATCCAGTCGATATTGTGGCCAGACCGTGTTGGAGTAATAAGTGAGTCGCTTTGGGCTTACTTCTCCTTGAAAACCCAAGGTTTTTTTGGTTTTGGAGAAGGTAGCCTAAAGGGGTAGATTTTGCAGGTTAGACTGAGAATTTCCCATTCTAGTTGAACGGGGAGGGAAGGCAAACAAGGGTGAGTGAAAAAATGAGAAAGGCCCGATAGTAGGTAAAGATGACCAGGACCCCGAAAGAGTATTTAACAGGCTTTACTGGGGAAGCACTCTCGGGCGGGGTTCCCAGACCCAAAGGAGGCAGGTCCAAGAAGTCCACGTGACGGACCGCGCTAGAAGTTTGTTTATATATGCACGCTGCGACCTAGAAGTTTGTTTATATACGCACGCTTTGGGGGATNTTAGACTGAGAATTTCCCATTCTAGTTGAACGGGGAGGGAAGGCAAACAAGGGTGAGTGAAAAAATGAGAAAGGCCCGATATTAGGTAAAGATGACCAGGACCCCGAAAGAGTATTTAACAGGCTTTACTGGGGAAGCACTCGCGGGCGGGGTTCCCAGACCCAAAGGAGGCAGGTCCAAGAAGTCCACGTGACGGACCGCGCGCTAGAAGTTTGTTTATATATGCACGCTGCGAGCTAGAAGTTTGTTTATATATGCACGCTTTGGGGGATGGCCAGGTGGCGCGGCTGATAGGTCTTTCTATGCGGCTGGCGCTGGGCGGCTTTGGCGGCAAAGTGTGCTGTCATTGGTCCCCGGGATCCAGGAGCCTCCTTCCGTTAGGGACTCCTCCGGAGAGGAGGGGCGGCTCGTCATGGCAACCGGCGGAGTGTGCTGTCATTGGGGACCTTCTCACTAGCGGGAGGGAGAGGAGGGGCGGCCCATCATGGCCCCCCGGGTCCAACCTTACACCTGAGAGAAAAGGCATCCCGTTCTCACGGCCTTCTCAGCACCCCCTATTTCAAAGTGAGACCAGGGCCCAAGGGCCGAAGGTACCCTCCGCCTAGCGCTAGGGCTTCAAAAACCAGATGAGAAAGAGGATTCACTCAACCCCCTGCAGCCCATGAAATGAGAGCCGGTGTATGGACGTCAATCCAGCAAGGCAAGTGGAGAGTCCTGTCCCAGGGCCTCCACCCACTTTCTTGGAGGTCCAAAGGAGGGACCCATGAGCCCCCTAGCCACAGTGGGTCTTCCTTCCCGTGTTTCAGCCCCAGAAACGGAAGGCAAGCGTGGAGAAAAAGAGAGCAAGCCAGGCAGTCAGGCAGAGAAAGATTTATTATAGGAAGAAAGAGAGAAACTGACTGGCTTTAGAGAGAAACCAGCGCTCTCCTTTTACAGCCAACCCGTCTTATACCCTGTGGATGGGGAATTGTGCCCAGGAGGGAGAGGGCCTCAGTTTATCTTTAGCCCACAGCTGGGGTCTTGTGGTCACGCAGTCGAAGGGGTCTCACGGTCGGGTGGTCACATAGTCTTGAGAAACTGGCACCAGCAGGGGAAAACAGGATATTGCCTTAAAGAAGAAACAAGATGCCCACCAGAGCCGGGTGGCCGCTGTGACTTCGTCCCTTGTTTGTCGGGTTGCCACAATGGGCCATATTTTAACTATAACTATGAGCTCCTTGTGAACCCTAACAGTACTGAACCCCTCTCAGGATCTGAACCTCTTTCACCAGGAAGCACCCAGTGTGTTCCAGGCGCTCAGCTGAGAAGCTCAGGGATACTCACCCTCCCTGGGACTATCTGGGCCACCTTCTGAACCTCCCCACCCAAGAAGGCCCCGCCCCACATGCGTCTCTATGGTTACAGGCCCCGCCCCCAATCAGAAGGCTGGCTTCCAGGCGGCCTTGGATTGTTGGCTTGGGCTAGAATTCTCCCTACTACAAGGGGAACCTACTGTGGGTGCCACATGTAACCCTTAATTTACACTATTATTTTGAGAGTTTAATGAGATCATGGATATATATAAAGTCTATAGTGTTAAGAAGTACTCTGTAAAAAGTTACAAGTGGTATAAGTTCTGAAGTTATCCTTACTGACCTCTGCTTTTCCTCAAATTCGTGTATCAGAGTGTCTGATAACACACAGCTCCTTTCCTAGCTTAGAATCCAGGATGGAGGTCCCTCTCTGACCCTGCTTTGGTTTCGTAACTTCTTCCACATCCCCCTGAAGACCTCATCACACCTAGACACAGAATGGGGTCTGAGATGGTAAGAAATACACAACTCCTTCATGGTCTGTCTAGCAAGTTCATTGTTTACTGAATAATCCCTCTTTAGGAAACGAGAACTCAGGGTCTTCCATCCTTCCTTCCCTCTCCCTATGCCACCTTCTCCCTCTCCCCTTTCCTCTTTCTTTCTTTCCTTCTATCTATTTCACTAACACATTAAGCAAGTGTATAAGAAACAAAGCCAGCCATCTAGGGTTCTGCAGCAGGGAGTTAGCTCACACCTAGAGTTGGCTCCCAGGCACTGGTGCCTTGGCCAGAACATGAGAATTAAAATTCATTTTTATGACATACATCTGCTGCCCACCATATCTATTCAGAAGCTACTCCTAAATTTTCTAAGGAAATGAGAAGGCAAATGAAACAGATTCTCACTCCCAGTGGAGCCCAGCCTTCCAGCAAGATGCTTTTATGTGCACAGGAGCACAAGAATCTTTGCAGCTTCTTTCAACAGAAAGCGTTACAACAGTTGATTTGAGCTTCTTTTTAACTGAAAGCAGTATTTTCGGTATTGACGGTTAATAAGAACTGACTTCAGGTGCGGACATAAAGCAAAAACCAACCAGCTGTATTTCTTGCAAAGTCAGCTACCCACATGCACATAGAAGACACAGAAACCAAACTTGTATCTGCCATTTCAAATGCCTGGGGTGTCACCTCCACCCCATGTTTTCAACAAAGATATAAACAATGCCCCAAGCCTTTGTTAAAAACCAGACATCAGGCCCAGAACAGAGTCGCTTATCCTAAGTCCCATGTCACCAAACCGAGACCGTTTCAGCTTTCCCAGAGACGGCATCTTCAGTAAGTCCACCAGAAACCCCCTGACCAGCACCAGTCAGGGCATCTGCCTGACTGGCCCCTGCTAGCCTCTAAAACAGAGATCCCCAGCCCATGATCTGTTAGGAACTGGGCCACCCAGTGGGAGTTGAGCGGCTCCCCATCACTGGTATTACCGTCTGAACCACCAACACCCCTCCCCACCATCCATGGAAAAATCACCTTCCACAAAACAAGTCCCCGGTGCCAAAAAGGCTGGGGACTGCTGCCCTAAAGGAAATAATTGTGCAATAACCAACCAGCTTTTTTTGACTAATAAAACTCCCCTGTTCCTGCTCCTTTCTGTCTATAAAAGTATTTCATTTTGTACAATTTCTCAGTTTCTTTCCACCTACTTGACTGGATACTACCTGATTGAAACCAATTTTTGCTCAAACTCTAAAGGTTTTACAACGCCCCAAACAGACTCATCTCACCCGACAGCCACCAGGAGCCCAGAGCAACCAGAGCGGGCACCTGCTGTTCTTTCGCTGTCCCTGGAGGTGCGGGGTGAGTCCACTTGGTCCTGGATCCCCAGCTTTTGCTTCTTGAGCTTCCAGGCCATCTGAGCATTTCTTTTTCTGCTCTGGGTCAGGAAACCTGCTGGAGGCTGCCTGCTATGAGGCAGGAAGGAGAGTGTCTGCCATCAGAGTGGATCTGACTTAGGGTGGGGCTGAGGTCTCAGGCAAATACACCTGTGTTTTACAGATGAAATAGCAGGTTAAACCTATCAAAGATAATCCATGGGGAACTTTTTAACTTAGGTAAGCTTATCCCTTTACAAGATGCCCTGAAGTGTTGGTCCCCTATCTTTTTGGCACCAGGGAAGATCTTTTGGTTTTGTGGAAGATAGTTTTCCCACTGATGAGGGAGGAGGGGGGATGGTTTGAAGATGATTCAGTTGCATTACATTTATTGTGCACTTTATTTCTATCCACTCACAGTTGATCCCCAGAACCAAATTAATAAGACTCTGAGTTTGCAAAGAAAAGGGCAATGTAAAATTTTACCTCCCTCTCTTGACTAGGCACCACAGATAGAGACCTGGGAAAGCTGACCCTGGTAACAATTTCTACCCTTTGGTGGTTTCTGCTGTTATGCTCTGAGTCCAAGTCCCCGAATAGACTGAGAGAACAAATCCACCACGGCAATGCAAAGGCAAGAAGGGAGTTTATTTATTGCTAACTCGAGTTAGGGCACCCTGCCACATCCAATACAGTGGAGTATGGCAAGAAGGGAGTTTATTTATTGCTAACTCAAGTTAGGGCACCCTGCCACATCCAATACAGTGGAGTAAGGCAAGAGGGCCCCAAGCCCTGAGTTACAGCAGTATTTATAGACTTAGAACAAAGACAGGGAGTTGGCAAGGGCGGATTGGTTGCAAGGGTTTCTTGGCATCTACTAATTGGCTAGATTTCTGCACACGCGGGCTTTCTCAGGGGATTTCCATCCTTGTCCCGACTGGCTCAGGTCTGGAGCAGGGAGTTGGGGGGGCGGGGGTACAGGTATTTTTTTCTGATTGGTCAAGCCACACTGCCCGTGGGAGCTCCCAGTGCCTCAGCCCTCCCAGAGACCAAATCTCAGACCTGCCTGCCCCTCAGAGCCTGTCCTGGCTCCAGTTAGGTCCTAACACTGCTAATTTTCCCAAGTTCCCTTCTGCAGGTTCTGGAGAGAAGGAAGAGGAATTTTTCTTCTACCCTTTACAGTGAGTCCTTGGCTCACTCTTTCTCTAGGGTAGGGGTCCCCAACCTCCAGGATCTCTTGCCTGATGATCTGGACATGGGTTGTTCCCATATCTTGGGTATTGTGAATAACACTGCAGTGAACATATGGGTGCATATATCCTTTCTAGTCAGACTTTCATTTTCTTCAGATAAATACCCGGAGGTGGAGTTGCTGGATCATAAGGTAGTTCTATTTTTAACGTTTTTTTAGGATGCTCCATACTTTCTCCACAGTGGCTGCCCAAATTTACACTCTCATCAATACTTCTTTTCCTTTTATGACAGCCCTTCTGACAGTCGTGAGATCATAGCTCATTGTGGCTTTGCTTTATATGTTCCTAGTGATTCGTAATGTTGAGCATNAACACTGCAGTGAACATATGGGTGCATATATCCTTTCTAGTCAGGCTTTCATTTTCTTCAGATAAATACCTGGAGGTGGAGTTGCTGGATCATAAGGTAGTTCTATTTTTAACTTTTTTTTAGGATGCTCCATACTTTCTCCACAGTGGCTGCCCAAATTTACACTCTCACCAATACTTCTTTTCCTTTTATGACAGCCCTTCTGACAGTCGTGAGATCATAGCTCATTGTGGCTTTGATTTATATGTTCCTAGTGATTCGTAATGTTGAGCACCATTTCATGTGCCTGTTGGCCATGTGAATGGCTTTGAAAAAGATGTCTGTTCAGATGTTCTGTCTATTTTTCAGTCGGATTGTTATTGAGTTCTATGAGCTCTTTGTCTATTTTGGATATAAACCCCTTACTGGATATGTGATTTACAAATGTCTTCTGCCATTCAGTAGGCTGCCTTTTCACTTTGTTGATGGTTTCCTTCACTGTGCAGTTCTTTGGCTTAATGAAGCCGCATTCATTTACGTTTGTTGTTGCGGTGGTTGTCACTGCCTTTGGAGTCAGATCCAAAAAAACATCACAAAGAGCAATGTCAAACACCTACTGCCCATGTTGTCTTCTAGGAGTTTCATGGTTTATGGTATTGCATTCACATCTTTAATCCATTTTGAGTTAGCTTTTGTGTATGGTATGAAATAGTGGTCCAGTTTTCCTAACACAGTTTACTAAAGAGACTGTCCCTTCCCCACTGTATATTCTTGTCATAAATTGACTATATATGCTTGGGTCTATCTCTGAGCTCTTTATTCTGTTACACTGATTTATATGTCTGTTTTTATGCCAGTGTCATGATTAGTATAGCTTTGTAATACAGTTTGAAATCAGAAAGTATGATGTGTCCAGCATCGTTCCTCTTTCTCAATACTGCTTTGGCTCAATATCTCAATATTCAGGATATTTTGTGCTTCCATACAGATTTTAGTATTATGTGTTCTAAATATTTCTGTGAAAATGCCACTGAGATTTTAATGAGGATCGCATTGACTCTGTAGATCATTTTGGGTAACATGGACATTTTTACAATATTATTTTTTCCAATCCATTGTGTCTTCTTCAGTTTCTTTCATCAATGTCTCACAGTTCTCAGTGTATGGATCTTTTGCCACTTGCCTTATTTGAATCTATTCCTATGCATTTTCTTCTTTCTGATGCAATTATAAACAAGATTATTTTCTTGATTTCTCTAACAGTTTGTTGATAATATTTAAGAACACAACAGGTTTTTTACATTGATTTTGCTTAACCCTGCAACTTTACTAAATATGTGTATTAGTTCTAACGGTTTTCTGGTACAGTCTTTAGGGTTTTCCATATACAAAATCATGTTGTCCACAATAATAGTTTAACCTCTTCCTTTCCAATTTCATTGCTTTTTATTTCTTCTTCCTAATTGCTCTAGCTAAGATTTTCAATACTGTGTTGAATAAAAGTGCCTAGAGTGGGCATCCTTGTCTTGTTCCTGATCTTAAAGGAAAAGCTTTCAGCTTTTTACCACTGAGTATAATTTTAGCTGTTGTCTTGTCATATATGGACTTTACTATATTGAGGTACATTCAATCTACACCCACTCTGTTGAGAATTTTTATCATAAATGGATGCTGAAATTTGTCAAATGCTTTTTTGTGTGTCTATTGAAATGATCATGATTTTTATCCTTCATTTTGTTAGTACCCATTGGTTGTTGAACCTCTCTCTCCCAGAATAGCTTTTGCTTTTCTTGTTTGTCTAATTTTGTGTCCTGAGACCTTAGCTTTGGAACAATCAAGTTGGGGGCCCCAAGATGTGACCAGAAAGAAATGCAGGGTAGAAATGCAGAAAGAAACACCAGTGGCAACTAATGTCCTACTGATTGTTGCCAGCTTTCAAGGCAACTGTCGACATCTATCTCTTGGCTGTGTTTTGGGACTGATTTGGGTCTTGGGAGGGTAGTATCTTTTGCAGTCTCCTTAGGAATATCTCTTGCAGCTGAAGAGGAATGGATTTTGCCACCCCAAAATACGCCAGTTACACATGAGGATTATTTTTTTTTAGCCAAAGGCAACCAAGAACTCAGTAGATTCAGGAAAAGCTCTTAACCTTCCCTTCCACTGCCTAATTTACATTGGAAAGAAGGCCTGTACCAGAAAGAAAAGTATTATCAAAGATAGCATTTTGAAACAGGAGGGAAGGGGCTGGGCACAACTTTGAAAAGAATGACAAAGCTAGTGAGGATACAACATAAACTGTTCAGAACTAGTGAGGTGCAAGATGGTGGAAGATGTGACTTTCAGTGGACTCTCCACCTCATTATGTGTTCATTCAGAGAAGGCAACAGCAACCCACTCCAGTACTCTTGCCTGGAAAATCCCATGGACAGAGGAGCCTGGTGGGCTGCAGTCCATGGGGTCATAAAGAGTCGGACATGACTGAGCGACTTCACTTTCACTTTTCACTTTCCACTTTCATACATTGAAGAAGGAAATGGCAACCCACCCCAGTGTCCTTGCCTAGAGAATCCCAGGGATGGCAGAGACTGGTGGGCTGCCGTCTATGGGATCGCACAAAGTTGGACACGGCTGAAGCGACTTAGCAGCAGCAGCAGCATGTGTTCATTGTAAATATTAGCATATGCTGAATGATACAGCCACAGGTCCCATGAGAGGCAGATCATAAAAAGCCAGAGTGGTGGCCCAATTCTTGGAAATCCCCATTCCCTTCCCCTAAATTGTTGGAATAATCCTCCCACTGATTAGCCTATGAAATTGCCCAGGCCACAGAAACTAACCACCCAGTATTTCGGGGCCACTCTTGACCTTTGAGATAAACTACATTCTGTCTGTGCAATGTGCACCTCTCTAAATAAATTCATTTCTTATCTTCTATCACTTTGCCTCTCGCTGAATTCTTTCTGCAATGAGACATGAAGAACTCGAGCTTGTCTTAAGACCAGTGTGGGATTCCAATTGAAAGACAGTGGGTTTGAGTCCTAGCCTGCGGGTCCAAGACCTAATCTGAGTTTTGGCTGGGTCTGAGTTCCATCTGCGGTGTGTGGTTTCAGTTTTACCTAAGAAACGTATGTGCTGACCAGGCAATCTTTGTTTCTGCAGCATCTCCTCTGCTTTCCTGTGAATTACCTTCCTTCCCTTTGCCATCAGACCCTACCCCTCTCCTTAGCTCTGGTGTTACACAGGATGTTGTCACCTGGCTGTCTTTTAAGGCTTCATATCTTTATGGGGCTCCATAAATTTGTTTTTCCTATTACTCTCTCACATCAATTTAATTATTAGGCCAGCCAAAGAACCTAGAAGGAAAGAAGGTGGAAAATTTTCCAGCCCTACACATCCAAGCAACTGTGCAATACTGCCAAGAATATTTGCTCTTTGTCTCGGCTAAAACCTGACAAGGTATTTGAGAGAATTCTTTTTCAAGAATGGTCAGATGTTGACCAAGCTGGAAGCCGATATTCAGAGCTTGACGTGAGTTTTTTTTCCCCAAGTCTTTCTCCTTTAAGCTAAAATGAAGCCATGTACCCACAGCAGGGAAAAACCTTCTGAAGCCTTTGTGGAAGGGGTTACTAAAACATTCCCAAGACACATAGCTCTAAACTTAGGACAAGGGCATCTTCTGCCTTCCATCTTAGTTGCAAATCTTCTCCCTGATATAAACAAGCAAACTGAGGATAATGTAGTTGGGTGAGTAGGGCAACTTCCATATCATTCAGGTGGGCCCAATCCTTTGAGGAATTAAAAACTGTGCTTTTCTTACAAATCTTCACGACATCAGACATGTGGCTTCAGAAACAATTCAAAGCCCACCTATTCTTTTATTTACCAAGTACCAAACATTCCCTGGGAAAAGGAAATGGCAACCTACTCCAGTGTTCTTGCCTGGAGAATCCCAGGGATGGCAGAGCCTGGTGGGCTGCCGTCTATGGGGTTGCAGAGTCGGACATGGGTGAGGTGACTTAGCAGCAGCAAACATTCCCTATTCATCTCAAAAACCTTGCAGATATTTGTAAAACCTCTGAACTTAGCAAACAAAAGCTGTTTGTGGTGGAACTTGCATTTTTCTCTGTGCCTTTTGAGATGTGAGTTTCCTCCAATTGGGTCGAGTTAGTCTCCACTTTCAGAGTTCAGTCTGAGAGAGGAAGTCCCACGTGCCAACCATCTCCTTGTGTATCGCACTGCATTCACATGAGGAGCAATTTCACTTAGCAAAGGGTTCAGGGGAGATTTTAGAAGAAGTTGACCAGGTTTATAATAAGTTCTGTGCACTTGGTGTCACNGGATCCTCTGCCCCTGGGATTCTCCAGGCAAGAATACTGGAGTGGGTTGCCATTTCCTTCTCCAACGCATGCACCCATGCTAAGTCACTTCAGTCGTGTCCGACTCTTGTGCAACCCTATGGACAGCAGCCCACCCAGCTCCCCTGTCCATGGGATTCTCCAGACAAGAATACTGGAGTGGGTTGACATTTCCTTCTTCCCCCTCTCAGTCACACTTCTCAAACAATTCTGCGAGCATAAGAACCCAGCAGAAGAAACTGCTATCTGTGCTGTCAAAAACCATGAATGGACCCTATACTCAGTTCCAGCTCCTTTCAGTCACAGTTCACAAGCAGTACTATTGGCCCAGGGATCCAGTGGGAAATTCAGAACTGCACCTCAGGAGATCCAGAAAAGGGCCCTATTATTGGTTCCAGTCCCTCTAGGCATGGACAGGAAGCAGTTGAACCCATGCAAGAGCCTGTTAGGAAGATATGCTCATCCATGGCTTCAGACCAGGTCTAGAGACCTTGATCTTTACTATGGAACCTGAAACAGCCCTGGGGCTTGGCCCCAGTCCCTTTTTGCCATTGTCCAAGACCAGACCAGCCTATCTGGAGATCAGTCCAGTGACCAAGGCAGGAGGTTTTCCAGGAAGCTGGCAGAACCCACACCTGTCCATGCACCTGGTAATAGGCCCACTAACCAGTAAGCCAACTGTGGATCCTGAAGCAAATCCTTGTCCAAGAACCACCCTACTAAACATGGTACTGAAAGTAATCCAATGCACCAAAGGGCCAGACAAAATCCACACCCACTAGAAACCCTTGTAATAAGCCCACCAACCACAAACCCCACCACAGACATATGACAGCCTCATAACCAGCTCAAAGGCAGTACAATTTAAGATTCTGGAGGTAATCCTATCAGCCCAGGGAACAAACAAGAAATCTTTACTCACTAAAACCAGACTATAAAACCTGGAAGAGGTTTTTTTAATCTTAAAATGCACAAACACCAACACAAGGCTACATGGATCATAAGTTCAGTTCAGTTGCTCAGTCGTGTCTAACTCTTTGCAACCCCATGGACTGCAGCATGCCAGGTCTCCCTGTCCATCACCAACACCCAAAGCTTGCTCAAACTCATGTTCATCGAATCTGTGATGCCATCCAACCATTTCATCCTCTGTCATCTCCTTCTCATCCTGCTTTCAATCATTCTCAGCATCAGGATCTTTTCCAATGAGTCAGTTAGCCAAAATATTTGTATCAGGTGGCCAAAATATTGGAGCTTCAGTTTCAGCATCAGTCTTTCCAATGAATATTCAGGACTGATTTCCTTTAGGATTGACTTGTTTGATCTCTTTGCAGTCCAAGGGACTCTCAAGAGTCTTCTCTAACACCACAGTTCAAATTCTTCAGTGCTCAGCTTTCTTTACTGTCCAACTCTCACATCCATACATGACTACTAGAAAAACAATAGCATTAATTATATGGACCTTTGTCAAAAAAGTAACGTCTCTGCTTTTTCATATGCTGTCTAGGTTTGTGACAGCTTTTCTTCCAAGGAGCATCTTTTAATTTCATGGATGCTGTCACCATATGAAGTGATTTTGGAGCCCAAGAAAATAGTCTCACACTGTTTCCACTGTTTCCCCATCTATTTGCCATGAAGTGATGAGACCGGTAACCATGATCTTTGTTTTTTGAATGTTGAGTTTTAAGCCAGCTATTTTACTCTCCTCTTTCATTTTCATCAAGAGGCTTTTTAGTTTCTCTTCACTTTCTGCCATAAGGGTGGTGGCATCTGTGTTTCTGAGGTTATTGATATTTGCTGCAACCTTGATTCAAGCTTGGGCTTCATCCAGCCTGGCATTTCACATGATGTACTCTGCATATAAGTTAAATAAGCAAGGTGACAATATACAGCTTTGACGTACACCTTTCCCAATTTGGAACCAGTCCATCGTTCCATGTCTCATTCTAACTGTTGCTTCTTGACCTGCAAACAGATTTCTCAGGAGGCAGGTAAGATGATCTGGTATTCCCATCCCTTTCAGAATTTTCCACAGTTTGTTGTGATCCACACAGTCAAAGGCTTTAGCATAGTCATTGAAGCAGAAGTAGATGTTTTTCTGAAACTCCCTTGCTCTCTCCATGATCCAGTGAATATTGGCAACTTGATCTCTGGTTCATCTGCTTCTTCAAAACTCATCTTGTTCATCTGAAAGCTCTCAGTTCACATACTGCTGAAGCCTAGCTTGAAGAATTTTTATCATAACTTTGCTAGCATGTGAAATGAGTGTAACTGTACAGTAGTTTGAACATTCTGCAGCATTGCCCTTCTTTAGAACTGGAATGAAAACTGCCATTTTCCAGTCCTGGGGCCATTGCTGAGTTTTGTGTGTGTTGTTTTTTTTTTTTTCCAAATTTGCTGGCATATTGAGTACAACACTTTAACAAAATCATCTTTTAGGCTTTGAAATAGCTCAGCTGGAATTCCACCACCCCCACTAACTTTGTTCATAGTAATACTTCCTAAGGACCATTTGACTTCATACTCCAGGATGTCTGGTTCTAACATACCATTGTGGTTATCTGGGTCATTAAGACCTTTTTGTATAATTCTTCTGTGTATTCTTGCTACCTCTTCTTAATTTCTTCTGCTTCTGTTAGGTCCTTACCATTTCTGTTCTTTATCTTGCCTATCTTTCATTAAATGGTCCCATAGTGAATCTAATTTTCTTGAAGAAATCGCCAGTTTTTTCCATTCTGTTGTTTTCCTCTATTTCTTTGCATTGTTCACTTAAGAAGGCCTTCTTATCTATCTTTGCTATCCTCTGGAAATCTGCATTCCATTGGATATATCCCTCCCTATCTCCCTTGCCTTTTGCTTCTCTTCTTTCCTTAGCTATTTGTAAAGCTTCCTCAGAAAACCACTTTGCCTCTCACATTTTCCTTTAGGATGGTTTTGGTCACTGACTCTCGTACAATATCACAAATCTCCATTCATAGTTCTTCAGGCACTCTGCCACATCTAATCCCTTGAATCTATTCATCACCTCTACTTTATAATCATAGGGGATTTGATTTAGGTCATAAGTAAATGGCCAACTGGTTTTCTCTACTTTCTTCAAATTAAGCCTGATTTGTGCAATAAGAAGTTCATGATCTGAGCCATAGTCAGCTCCAGGCCTTTTTTTTTTTGCTGACTGTATATAGAGCTTCTCCATCTTTGGCTGCAAATAACATAATCAGTCTGATTTTAGTATTGACCATCCTGTAATGTCCATGTGTAGAGCTGTCTCTTGTATTGTTGGAAAAGGGTGTTTGCTTATTCTCTTGACAAAACTCTGTTAGCATTTGTCCTCCTTCATTTTGTACTCCAAAGCCTAACTTGCCTGTTATTCCTGGGTATCTCTCATCAGTGGTTGAGGCATAGACTTGGATTACTGTGATGTTGAATGGTTTGCCTTGGCAACAAACTGAGGTCATTCTGTTGTTTTTGAGGTTGCACCCAAACACTGCATTTCAGACTATTTTGTATCCTGCAAGGGCTACTCTATTTCTTCTGAGGGATTCTTGCCCAGAGAAATTGATACAACAGCTATTTGAATTAAATTCACTCACTCTTGACCATTTTAGTTCACTAATTTCCAAGATGTCATTGTTAAATCTTGCCATCTCCTGCTTGACAGCATCCAATTTATGTTGTTTCATGGACCTAACATTCCAGGTTTCTATGCAATATTGTTCTTCACAGCATTAGACTTTATTTTCATCACCAGACACATTCCCAGCTGAGCATCTTTTCACTTTGGCCCAGCCTCTTCATTCTTTCTGGAGCTATTAGTCACTGTTATCCACTCCTCCCCAGTAGGATATTGCATATATTCTAACTTGGGGAGCTCCTCCTCCAGTGTCATATATTTTTGTGTTTTCATACTGTCCATGGGCTTCTCTCAGCAAGCTGAAGTGGGTTGCCATTTCCTCCTCCAGTGGACCATGTTTTGTCAACTCTTCACTGTGACTCACCCAACTTGGGTGGTCCTGCATGGCAAGGCTCCTAGCTTCATTGAGTTGCCCAAGCTCCTTTGCCATTCCTAGGCTGTGATCTATGAAGGGTAAATACATTTTAGAAAAGGCAGAGGAACCAGAGATCAAATTGCCAACATCCGTTGGATCATGGAAAAAGTAAGAGAGTTCCAGAAAAACATCTATTTCTGCTTTATTGACTACGCCAAAGCCTTTGACTATGTGGATTAAAATAAACTGTGGAAAATTCTGAAAGAGATGGGAGTACCAGACCACCTGACCTGCCTCTTGAGAAACCTATTTGCAGGTCAGGAAGCAACGTTAGAACTAGACATGGAACAACAGACTGGTTCCAAATAGGAAAAGGAGTGCGTCAAGGCGGTATATTGTCACCCTGCTTATTTAACTTCTATGCAGAGAACATCGTGAGAAACGCTGGACTGGAAGAAGCACAAGTTGGAATCAAGATTGCCAGGAGAAATATCAATAATCTCAGATATGCAGATGACACCACTCTTATGGCAGAAAATGAAGAAGGACTGAAGAGCCTCTTGATGAAAGTGAAAGTGGAGAGTGAAAAAGTTGACTTAAAGCTCAACATTCAGAACACTAAGATCATGGCATCCGGTCCCATCACTTCATGGGAAATAGATGGAGAAACAGTGGAAACAGTGTCAGATTTTCTTTTGGGGGGCTCAAAAATTGCTGCAGATGGTGACTACAGCCATGAAATTAAAAGACGCTTACTCTTTGGAAGGAAAATTATGACCAACCTAGATAGCATATTAAAAATCAGAGATACTACTTTGCCAACAAGGATCTGTCTAGTCAAGGCTACGGTTTTTCCAGTGGTCATGTATGGATGTGAGAGTTGGACTGTGAAGAAGGCTGAGCACCAAAGAATTGATGCTTTTGAAGTGTGGTGTTGGAGAAGACTCTTGAGAGTCCCTTGGACTGCAAGGAGATCCAACCAGTCCATCCTAAAAGAGATCAGTCCTGGGTGTTCATTGGAAGGGCTGATGTTGAGGCTGAAACTCCAGTACTCTGGCCACCTCATGCGAAGAGCTGACTCATTGGAAAAGACCCTGATGCTGGGAGGGATTGGGGGAAGGAGGAGAAGGAGACGACAGAGGATTAGATGGCTGGATGGCATCACTGAATTGATGGACATGAGTTTGGTTGAACTCCGGGAGTTGGTGATGGACAGGGAGGCTTGGCATGCTGCACTTCAAGGGGTCACAAAGAGTTGGACACAACTGAGTGACTGAACTGAACAGAGATACTAAGTCATAGAAAATGATACAGAGGAAAGAGAGCTCAAATTATAAGTCAAATGAGGTAGAATGTTAACTAATAAGTGAACTTGGGTAAAGGGTAACACGTACTACAGTTATTAGCCTTCCTATTAGCAGGTTTCACATTTTCAGATTCAACTAACCAATCCCAGTTGGCTAATACCAGTGATGTGAATCACATGGATATGTAGGGCCAACTGTGTTCATTATACTAGCCATTTTATATAAGAAACTTGAGCAAACATGAATTTTGGTACCCAAGAGGAGCTCCTGAAACCTATCTATCCCTGGTGAATACCCATGGACAACTGTATTCTTTCAACTTCTCTGTGAAAGTTTCCAAACAAATAAAAATGAGGTGTATCTGAAGGTGATGACATGGAAAATTATGCAAAACAAATTATGTGAATAAGGAAAAACACTATAATATCAATAAGAAACGACACTATTGTAGAAATTTAGTCATTACAATCAAAGAGAAAGAAGAGGGGAGAAGCGGGGGAGAGAGAAAAAGGAAAGTAAACAAATAAAGAATAAAATAATTTTTCTGGAAAGATACTAAAAATAAACCACTAACCATAACTAATTTGTTCAGTGTTGGAAGGGGAGCCGGAAGAGTTAGGAAGAAAAGTTTTGTGTTTGTTTTTACTTTGTATCTTTATGGTTGGAATTTTTGAAATTGTAAATTTGCATTTATTTTTAATAAATTAAAATAGGCAAGTATCTGATAATACATTTCCTTTTATTATATAGAACAAATGTCAAAGTTAGTATACATAATAATATTTTACAATTTGGGTTGAATATTCAGTTTCATCAATAAGTAGAACACATGTTTTTTTTTTACATAGTACGAACCAAAGTATTTTTAAGGTGTTAAAGGCCTGGCCCTATGAAAAAGGTCCTCTCCTATCTAATTACTTTCACAAGAAAAACCAGAAATTGTGAAGATACTTGTGGTATAGAATATTTGAGTGTTCAAATTGAAAGTTAAAGAGCAGAGTTCAACTTTAAAAAATACCCACAGTCTACTTTCTTACTATACTTAGCCTCAGGCTTTTACAGAGGGATGATACATGTCTATTCTTATTCTCATTTTGTACTGAACACCATCCTTCAGTACTTAGTTAGAGATATGATTTTATATATTCACATAAACCTTGTCCTAACTCATTTGTTTTGATATGTCAAAATGATTCTGATGTCAGAATCCAGCAAACGGAAATTTCCCTTCTATGGGGGTACTTTTTAAAGAGATCAGCTCAGCTAGGAGTTTTTAAGAGATTAGCTCAGCTGTTCTATAATCACATCACCAAGCACACTAAAGCAGTGCTTCTCAAATATAAATGTGCCAGGGTTCTTGATAAAATGCATCTGATTCGGTAGGTCTAGGGAGAAGCCTTTGAGTCGGTCTACATTTCTAACAAATCTTCAGGTGATGTTAATGCTATGGTCTGCAAACCATCACATTGAGCAGGCAAGCCATAAATAATTGAGAACAGGTAGGGAAGGGACCTGGAGAAGGGAATGGGTACCCACTCTGTATTTGCCTGGAGAATTCCATGGATAGAGGACCCTGGTGGGCTACAGTCCCTGAGGTCACACAGAGTCAGACACAATTGAGCACCTAACACTTTGACTTTCAGGGAAGGGACACAGGCTTAAATTCTGTCTAGTTTATTTCTTTTTTAATAGTCTAGTTATATTATCCCTGCTTTTATCAAGTTTGCAATACTCAAAATTACTTTAGGACAGACACTGTATCACTTTCAACTTACTCCAGTGTGGACTAAGGCTATTATCTCAGAAATTTTAGTTACACTGAGCATTTAAAAAGACACTTGTGAAATAATCCCATCTGGTATTTTCAGTTAATGGTCACAGTATTTTTTTTTTCAAAAGTGAAGGGTTAATTTGTTGTCCATCTGGTAGGAAAAAAAAAAAAAAAACATAATCATATTGAGACAATCTCATTCTGGTAAGAAAATATTTTGTGGGCCTAATCTAAGGCAAGGCCCCAGCTCCCCAATTATGTCTCAAACTGGTTTAAGAAGAGTTGCTTAGGAAGGGTTTTTCTATAATATGTACACATCTGTAACACTAAGTTATCAAGTAGTCTCTCTATGAAGCAAGTATCATATATATGACTATACCAGAAACTACTGTCTTCCTTTTGTCTCTTATAAGCCTCTCAGGGTAAGAAAAGTACTGTCTGCTTCAGGATCTACTTCCACTGTTACACCTGTGGGAGACTAATGTTTTAACACTTACAGATAGCTATCTTTTGCAAAAAAAAGAGTATGCACAAAAGGTACAGGAAGACCCATGGAAACCACGGAATATCAATCATAAAGTAAAATAATTAATCCCTCAAGATAAGTGACTTAGCAGGAAACAGCCCAGATTTTATTAAAGGCTAAAAACCCTGTTGCATTCCCCAAACAGTTTAAAAAGAAAAGTCTGTTGACATCAAACATGTAGCCCACATGGATTAAATTAGGTCACTCTTCGTGTTACAGTTTAAGATTTCATAAAGTACAGCTTGTGGTTAAATCATGTGTTTCAGTTCTGAAGGGCTGGTTGATGACTTCCCAATCTTTTCAATATTGTACCACTGGTGATATTTACCCAAGCACCACCACAGCACTCTTAAATCTGGTCTTAATAAGCCAGCCCCCAGTTTTGTAGCCCACTCCACATTTTGATTCCCAATAAACAAATATCTGTGGTGTGTTCGTGGGCTATTTAACTGCTAACATATTTGGTTCAGGACCATATTCCATGAAGAAAGGGGACACATCTGTGGCCCCTGAGTTAAATGTTGTGGAGAATGGGGTTTCACTTTGACAGCACTATGTCGTTTTGCTTTTTTCAAAGGTCAGTGACAGCTTATGGAGACTAAAGTGGAACAGCTGTTCAAGGGGGACAATTGTTCAAGACCATCTAATGAGAAATATTTCTTGTCCATCCCCACTTCCCCTACTTTATTTCAGGGCCCCAAATGCTAAAACATTAATGGGTTTTCATATAAGCAGGAAACAGAGAAGACAATGGAAGAGAGATATTTCCTTTATACATATGCAAGGTCTCCAGATGCTTCAGTTTCTGAACTTCTTAGCACGAATCTGGGCATAGACTTAACCACTTGGGAGCTCACATAGGCAAGGAATGTTTATTCATCTCGTTATCTTCCTGTTTCCAGGATTAGAGGCTGTCAAAAACAAAGACATCAGCAAGTCCATGCTGTCTGTCTTGTTTCACTTAATTCATTTGTTTGCAGTCATAACAAGCATGTTATTTATTTAGTTGTAAGTACATACCAAAGTAAGGATGCATTCACTTTAATCCTTTAATTTAACAAGATCACATACTTTAGGAAGCCAAAGGATTTACAGCAAGATTAGAATAAAGAGTTCTGTTTCCTCTTAGATTAAAAAAGATATCCTGAATATTTGATTTGTGGTATATTATTATGTTTGATATTTAGGTGCTCTCTTACTGAGGTCTAAATTAGTATGTTTATTAAATTCCCTCTAAGTGGCATTTTACCCACTGTGTTTACATTTAGAATCATCTTTCATGATAAAGTCTGTCATGAAATGGGAAAACTGATTTACTGCCTACATTTTTTCCAAGTTTGGTAACTAAGACCCATCTGTCAACAGAAATAAAGAACACACACACACACACACACACACACACACACACACACACACACACAAGCTTTGTTTCCTTAAAAGATCTGTGGTTCTTTAGCCCATTCTCCTCTTAGTTCAGATTTTAGCAGCAGGGATGGTGCTAGTCAGTTTGTTTCTTTTCTGATTCCTGCCAAAATTTGTCTTTCCAGTGCACTTCTTGCACCATTAAATCAGGTTGGGCTTGCATTTAAAACCTTCCTTTGGTTGTTAAGATTCAGGCAGAAAAAAATCTTTTGAACAAGAAATTGTTTAGTTGGGAAACTAAACTTCCAGCATCTAGTATAGATATAAATTTTAAAATAAACAGTCATTTTGGCTTGAGAAAATCACCCAGAAAAATACATTAATCCAAGAATGGAAACCTTGAATGGTCAAAAAAAAAAAAAGACTATGGAAATAGTAAATCAGTTTCTACTAAGATTCTGAAGTGACTAGCTTTTATTTTAAGTGACTTTCTCCTCTCTGCTCCCTACCAGGTCCGGCTAGCCTCTGTGCAAGTGAGAAAGGTCTCTAACAAATGGCAAGATTTGAGAAGCAAAGCAAAGGCCTGTGGCACAAAGGTCTAGTTTCCGGAATCTACAGTAATAATGGCTGCACTTCTGGCATTGGTTAGTCTTCCCTTTGCATAGAAAAGTAGAGTCACCTTCTCCCAGATCCTGTATCCCCTATCCAGTCCCCCTAACAGTGACTTTCCAATCTCTACTTTCTATGACAGCTCATTCCATGTCTGCACAACTCAAACTGACACCATACTAAAAAGCGTATCATCAAGCCAGGAGCACTCATTAACAACTTAGCCTTCAGAGATTTATTCAAATTGATTGATACATATATGTGGTAGTTTATGAGGAATTGGAGTTCAGAGGAGGTAAGTTTGGTGGGAGGAAAAGGAAAGAAAGATCTGAAGAATGGACACGTGTAATGAGGGCAGCTGGGTGCTGAGAGAAGTAGCTTGTGCATCATGAAAAGAGCACTGGTCTCGAAGTCAAAAAGGCCTGGGTTCTTGCTCCTCTTACAGCATCCTCGTATGTTGGGCAGTGCTTCAAATACTATACACAGTGATCCATTTAATCCTCTCAACAACTTCAGGAAATAAGAACTATCAACATTATTACCTTTACTTTACAGATGGGAAAACTGAGGTACAGAACAGTTTAATTGCCCAAGGTCCCACAGTTTGTAAGGGGTGAAGCTGGAATTTGAGTATAGGTAGCCTGTCTGGGAGAGAGAGGCCAATCCTCAACAAATTATGTCAGCTTTAAGATATTCCATAATGTGAGTGACTTAACCTTTACCCCCAAGTGTCTGTTTGGGAAATTAGAAATAAAAATTCTTATATCAAGTTGTGTTGTGAGAATTTAATGTGAATATGCACAGCAATCATTAAAAACTAATTTCCTCAATGAAAGAATGAGGTATTAATAACTGCAGAAAAGGGAGAAAAGAGGGCATGAAAAGAGAACTTCACCTGCCTCAGATTTTTGTTAGCATGTTTCTGGGTTTCCCACCAATGCCCCATGTATCCCCATACTGCTAGGCTATGCTCCACATCAGTCACTCCTCCAGCCCTGCCTGAAGATTAATGAATAGCTGCTTGAATAGGACCACAAAGCACTTTCATCTCTAGCACAACAGAAACAAGCAATCAAGTGGAGAATATTAATAACAAGCCAAATCCTCATCCTCTGGAACTGCAATGGAAAATCTGGGTTATTTGTTTCAATATGTTTTCATTCTCACGACTTGAGCAAAATTCCTTAGCACTCACTGGGTAAGAATTCAGCCTGCTAAGAATTACTTCCATTTACCAGAAACTGCCTTTTTCTCTTCACTTTACATTTCCCAGAGCAAGACAATGTTTTGATGTTGTCACATCAACAAATATGTATTCACTGCCCACAAAGGCTCTGGAGGAAGCTGCAGCAGGACCAGCAGAAGCTACAAACAATGAGAATCAGAAGTGAGTTCTACTTTTGGTTTTCCCTCTCTTCTGAGTAAGCCTTCACTTAACCCTTCCATGTTTCTTGACCTTCCTTTGTAAACTGTGATCATCTCTAGTGTTCCCCTCCTAGCTGTAACTCACTTAGGTCCTAGTCACATGGCACGCTAGGGCTGTCGTAACAAACTATCATAAAGTAGGTGGCTTAACCAACAGAAATTTATTGGCTCCTAATTTTAGAAGCTAGAAGTCCAAGATCAAGATGTCAGCAAGGTTCGTTCCTTTTGAGGGCTGTAAGAAAAAAAAAAAAAAAATCTGTTCTATGCCTCTTTCCCAGCTTCTGGCAACATATTGGAATTTCTGGCATTCCTTGGCTTGTAGAAACATTTCCCTGATTGGAACCTTCATCTCCACATGATGTGTTCCCTATGTGTGTGTCTGTGTCCAAATATTCGTCTTTTTATAAGGACACTGGTCATAATGGATTAGGATCCCACTCTACTCCAATACAAGTTCACCTTTATCTAATTATATCTACAATGACTCTATTTCCAAACAAGGTCCCATTTTGAGGTAGTAGGGATAAAGACTTAAAGATATGAATATGGGGAGAACACAATTCAACTCATAACAATTATTCTTATAAATTTTCTTCATATAAGTTATTCCAATTTGATTAAAAAAATTTTTTTTGCCTTTTGTCTATGTAAAAAGATGGTACATTTTAAGTCTCCATTAAGGTACCAAGATATGATAGATATTAGATATCAGCATGAAGTATGAGGAAGATTACCAAAAGAAACTTTAAAATAAGAGACTAAAAATAGATTAGATCAGTACTTCTCAAACTTGAATATGCACATAAATCACCTAGAGATCTTGTTAAAATGTGATTCAGCAGGTCTGGAGAGAGCACAAGATTCTGCATTTCTAACAAGCTCCCAGTAATACCGATATTGCTGGTCCAAAAACCATATTTTTAGTAGCAAGGGATAAGATGGTAGATTTATAAAAATTAAATTTAAAAAATGAAAGAACGGAGACAGGGGGTTTGTGAAGAGGATTATTTTACTGGAGCTGAACCATGTTTATTCCTTCTCATTGACTCTCATAAGGAAGAGATATATATGTGAGGGAATGCTGCTTCCCAAACCCAAGTCTAATACAAGAGAATTTGACTGAAGCTCTTGGAGTCTGCTACGTGACCCTTAGATTTTGAATGGCAAATGAGCTGAGTCTGAGTCTGACTGTCATCTGAGAAACCTAACAGGTTAAAGACTGACTGCTGGCTGCTCTGATAACAGCAGTAACTATGTTATGATCCATCCAAACTCCCAGAGTTTGT
This sequence comes from Raphicerus campestris, assembly GCA_006410735.1. Taxonomy (NCBI): domain Eukaryota; kingdom Metazoa; phylum Chordata; class Mammalia; order Artiodactyla; family Bovidae; genus Raphicerus; species Raphicerus campestris. Next base: position 348,734 of record SJYW01050323.1, on the reverse strand, counting down.
TAGAAAAAAAAAATTGTATGAGAAATGGGCTACGACAGAAAAGAAGCGGTTTTACAACAGTATCAGTCAAGCAAGGGATTTTCTGATACCCTTTCCTCTCTATCTCCGTGCTCCAACGTTGGAGAAATAAGAACAGCCACTAAATTATAGGTAGAAGGGAAGGTCAACAACAAAAAGAAAGCCAACAATACTTTTTCTCAGTAGGTAGGTTTTCATCGGGGCTTCCCTGATAGCTCAGTTGGTAAAGAATCCCCCGGCAATGCAAGAGACCCCCAGTTCAATTCCTGGGTCAGAAAGATCCACTGGAGAAGGGATAGGCTACCTACTCCAGTATTCTTGGGCTTCCCTTGTGGCTCAGCTGGTAAAGAATCTGCCTGCAATGAGGGACACCTGGATTCGATCCCTGGGTTAGGAAGATCCCCTAGAAAAGAGAAAGGCTACCCACTCCAGTATTCTGGCCTGGAGAACTCCATGGATTGTATAGTCCATGGGGTAGCAAAGAGTCAGACATGACTGAGCAACTTTCACTTTCAGGTTGTCATCTAGGGAACATAGAGAAGATGTAAGCTGGGATTGTGGTCTCAGCTTCCAATGACTAAAATATTTTATAACCTAAGAGTAACAAGAGAGGTCATAGGATTACCAAGGTTTTCATGAAGAAGTCAAGGAAAGGATGACTTCCTTTAAGTAGGATTAAAGAGCAGCAGACAAAATAAAGGTGATTTTAGGAATACACTCCATGACACCTACAAGTTCATTTTGCTGACAAAAACTATATCTCCTTGGAAGAGGTAAGCCCTTTTAGAGCAGAATTCTTAAACTATCTTATTCACATTGCTGTTTCCTTGGATGCCATATTTGCATGTGTAGGCTATCCCTGCACAGTGGCACGACATTCAAGAGGATGTGATTCAATTCATAGACATAGATTTGCAGGTTTACTTTTGCTGCCCCAATACTTTGGCCACCCAGTGCAGAGTCGACTCATTAGAAAAGGCCCTGATGCTGGGAAAGATTGAAGACAAAAGGAGAAGAGGGCAGCAGAGGAGAAGATGGCTAGATAGCAACTCTGACTCAATGGACATGAATCTGAGAAGACTCTGGAACATAGTGAAGAACAGAGAAGCCTGGCATGCTGCAGTCCATAGGGTCGCAAAGAGTCGGACATAACTTAGAGACTGAACACACTAAATTTATCCTGCAAAGGCAATATGTTTCAATTAAATCAGGATATCATGACAACTTTCCATAAGAAAAATCTTTTGAGGAAGCTAATTCTCACACATACACACACAAAAAACCTTCCAGAATTACACCCCTGATATCTAGGGCCTTGAAGATTACCTGACATATAGCAGACATTCATTGAATATTTGCTAGTGAATGAATCAGAATTTCCTATTAACCCTATGAATCTATATTGAAGTAATGACTAATATTTTAAAGGAAAGTCCAAGAATTATTATCTAATTTCTACAATTAGAAAATTTGCAAAATGGCTAGCTCCAGAATTAACCTACAATTGTCCCTTGGCATCAATGGGGGATTGGTTTTAGGACCCCCTTAAGTATTCTTGCCTGGAGAATCCCAGGGATGAGGGAGCCCAGTGGGCTGCCGACTATGGGGTCACACAGAGTTGGACACAACTGAAGTGACTTAGCAGCAGCAGTAGCAGTAGACATTAAAATCTGCAGATGCTCAAATTCCTTATATAAAATGGTATAATATTGTCATATAATCTACACACATCTTTCCGTATACTTTAAATCATCTCTAGATTATTTATAATACTTAATACAATGTAAATGCTATGTAAATACTTGCTGGTGTGTGGCAAATTCAAGTTTTGATTTCTGGAATTTTCTGGATTTTTTAATACTTCTGATCTGCAATTGGTTGAATCTGCAGATGCAGAACCTACAGATAAGAAGGGCCAAGTGTACAGAAATCAGTAATCTGCACTTACTACAACCAGATAGAATATATAAAACAGCTTATTTACAATTATAACCAAAAATGAAATATCTAAGGATAAACAACAAATATGAACAATCTACATAAAGAAAACTTCACAATACCACTAAAAAGACTTGAAAAAAATGGAGAAAAGATTATATAGAAGACAGCAGGTCTTATTCCTGAGCGCATCTGTGACCCTGGAAACCCTATAATTGGGAGAAGGTAAGAGATGGTTAATAAAAAAACAAATGAAAAATGTTATTTCTATCAGTGTGTCCCTATTTTAAACGTGTGCTGGACTGATCTGGGGGATTATCAGTACTATTAACCTTTTCTCGTTCTGCAGATGACCATTTGTCTAGAAGCACTCAAGAATTACATACAAATGGCTCCTTGACAAAGTCTTCAGCATCCCAAAGACAATAGTCAAAGAGAACTCATAAATCTAAAACGGCACAGTTAGTACTCCCCAGAAGTCCTCACTTTCCCTGTCTTTGCTCCCTAGCACACTCATGTATAGCGCACTCATGTGCATAGCAAGAAAAGACTGCCCTGGGACAGTACCCAAGAGAACTCTAGAACCTTCGCTTGTTCTTCCCAGTACAAAGTATTCTTGTCCCCTAACAAGTTACTTGGCTGGTACTTTATCATTCAGGTCCCAGCTCAACTATCATTTCCTCAGAGAATATATCCTTAACTACCCCCATCTAGTGCCCTACACTCCATTCCCATCACTTTCGATTGCTCTACTTTCTATTTCTATTTTCTTAAAAAGAAAACCTCTTTAAGATTACCTTCATAAGTCTTATTCCTCTAATATCATCATATTTGTTTATTTACTATCTGTCTTTCCAGGAGAATGAGAGCAGGATATTATATTCCCACAATCTAGAATTTGAATCTTCTAATCCCCTTAAACCTTCTAATCCCCTTATTTTTGGGGGGGTGGGCTCCAAAATCACTGCAGATGGTGACTGCAGCCATGAAATTAAAAGACACTTGCTCCTTGGAAGAAAAGTCATGACTAAACTAGACAGCATATTAAAAAGCAGAGACAATACTTTGCCAACAAAGGTCCATCTAGTCAAAGCAATGGTTTTTCCAGTAGTCATGTGTGAATATGAGAGTTGGACTATAAAGAAAGCTGAGCACTAAAGAATTGATACTTTTGAACTGTGGTGTTGGAGTAGACTCTTGAGAGTCTCTTGGACTGCAAAAAGATCCAATCAGTCAATCCTAATGGAAATCAGTCCTGAATATGCATTGGAAGGACTGATGCTGAATCTGAAACTCCAATACTTTGGCCACCTGATGCAGAGAATTGACATTGGAAATGACCCTGATGCTGGAAAGATTGAAGGCAGGAGGAGAAGGGGATGACAAAGGATGAGATGGTTGGATCGCATCACTGACTCAAATGGATGTGAGTTTGAGTAGGCCCCAGGAGTTGGTGATGGACAGGGAAGCCTGACGTGCTGCAATCCATGGGGTCACAAGGAGTTGGACACAACTGAGTGACGGAACTGAACTGAACTGAATCCTCCTAAGAGTTATCATGGCTGTTACTTCTTCTGGTACCTCTGTTTCATTGGGTTAAGCCTCAGTTTACTTAATATTTTTGAACATCTAATATATATTTTGCACCATTCCTGGTGCTTGGGATATAGCAGAGAAAAAGGAATCTCTGCCCACATGGAGTTATATTTTGGTGGAAAGAAGTGATGATAAGCAAATAAATAAATATATACTATGTCAGGTATATAAAGGGCTTCCCTGGTGGCTCAGCTGGTAATGAATCCATCTGCAATTCAGGGGACCTGGGTTTGAACCCTGGGTTGGGAAGATCCCCTGGAGAAGAGAAAGGCTACCTACTCCAGCATTCTGGCCTGGAGAATTCCATGGACTGCATTGTCCATGGGGTTGCAAAGAGTTGGACACAACTGAAAGACTTTCACTTCACTTCACTTCAGCTATATAAGTGCTATGGGGAACATATAAAGAAAAATAAGTGATTAGAAAGTGATAGGGTGGTGAGCATGAATATTTGATGGGGGATCAGGGAATGTCTTTCTGAGGAGGTGACTTGAAGAATTATGGAAGCGAACCACACAGCTAACTGGAGAAGAGTGTCACAAACAAAGAGAATATCACACCCAAAGCTTTGAGGAGGAACAAGTTCAGTGTGTTCAAGAACAAGAAAGTGAGCGTGGTAGGCAAAGAGTGAATGAGGCAGGAACACTGAGAATAAATGAGGTAGAAGGTAGCTGGCAACCAGATCATATGGGACTCTGTATACCATGAAAGGACTTGGGCTTTCATTCTTAGTGGGATGATGAACCATTTGAAGAGTTGTGATTTTGTCAAAGTAAGCCAAGGCTTTGTTGTTGTTGTTGTTTACTTGCTAAGTCATGTCTACTGTGTGGTAAAAGACTATGGGTTGATGAGAGTGAAGGTTGGGGTGAGAATGAAAAGAAGGAGGCCAGATGGGGTCTATTGCCATAGCCCCCAATTTAAAAACTGGTGTTGGCTTGGAGCAGATGGCAGGAGGGAAAGTACTGGGGGAAATAATATGAACAAAGAGTGGAAGGAATTTACTAAAGAATTTAATGTGAGATAGGAAGGCAAATGTCAAGGTCCTAATTTCAGTTTTATCCACTAACCTGTCTACTTTAAGTTTCCCCAGTGAGTTCCTAATCACATCTCTCTAGAAAATTACTAATCTGATCCTTGTTCACAAGGCAGGTCTGAGTTCTCACCAGATAATCCCTCTATGAACATGTCAGGTCAATTCAGTAGCTCAGTCGCTTCCAACTCTTTGCAACCCCATGGACTGCAGCATGCTAGACTTCCCTGTTCATCACCAACTCCCAGAGCCTGCTCAAACTCATGTCAAATTAGTCAGTGATCCATCCAACCATCTCATCCTCTGTTATCCCCTTCTCCTCCTGCCTTCAATCTTTCCAGCATCAGGGTCATTTCCAATGTCAGTTCTCTGCATCAGGTGGCCAAAGTACTGGACTTTTGGATTCAGCATCAGTCCTTCCAATGAATATTCAGGACTGATTTCCATTAGGATGGACTGGTTGGATCTCCTTGCATTCAAAGAGACTCTCAAGAGTCTTCTCTAACACCATAATTCAAAATCATCACTTCTTCAGCATTCAGCTTTCTTTATAGTCCAACTCTCACATCCATACATGACTACTGGAAAAACCATAGCTTTGACTAGATGGACCTTTGTTGGCAAAGTAATGTCTCTGCTTTTTATTTTGCTATCTAGGTTGGTCATAACTTTTCTTCCAAGGAGTGAGTCTTTTAATTTCATGGCTGCATCACCATCTGCAGTGATTTTGGAGCCCTAAAAGATAAAGTCTGGCACTGTTTCCAATGTTTCCCCATCTATTTGCCATGAGGTGATGGAATCAGCTGCCATGATCTTAGTTTTTTGAATATTGAGTTTTAAGCCAGCTTTTTCACTCTCTTCTTTCACATTCATCAAGAGGCTCTTTAGTTCTTCTTCACTTTCTGCAACAAGAGTGGTGTCATCTGCATATCATAAGTTATTGATATTTCTCCCTGAAATCTTGATTCCAGCTTGTGTTTCATCTAGACTAGCATTTCACATGATGTACTCTGACATCCTGGAATGTGAAATAAGGTGGGCCTTAGAAAGCATCACTACAAACAAAGCTAGTGGAGGTGATGGAATTCCAGTTGAGCTCTTTAAATTCCTGAAAGATGATGCTGTGAAAGTGCTGCACTCAATATGCCAGCAAATTTGGAAAACTCAGCAGTGGCCACAAAACTTGAAAAGGTCAGTTTTCATTCCAATCCCAAAGAAAGGCAATGCCAAAGAATGCTCAAACTATCGCACAATTGCACTCATCTTACATGCTAGTAAAGTAATGCTCAAAATTCTCCAAGCCAGGCTTCAGCAATACGTGAACCGTGAACTTCCAGATGTTCAAGACGGTTTTAGAAAAGGTAGAGGAACCAGAGATCAAATTGCCAACATCCACTGGGTCATCGAAAAAGCAAGAGAATTCGAGAAAAATATCTATTTCTGTTTTATTGACTATGCCAAAGCCTTTGACTGTGTGGATCACAATAAACTGTGGAAAATTCTGATAGAGATGGGAACACCAGACCACCTGACCTGCCTCTTGAGAAACCTATATGCAGGTCAGGAAGCAACAGTTAGAACTGGACATGGAACAACAGACTGGTTCCAAATAGGAAAAGGAGTCCATCAAGGCTGTATATTGTCCCCCTGCTTATTTAACTTCTATGCAGAGTACATCATGAGAAATGCTGG
>SJYW01050323.1:315981-337160 GCA_006410735.1 Raphicerus campestris | reverse complement strand
AGATCAGCCCTGGGATTTCTTTGGAAGGAATGATGCTAAAGCTGAAACTCCAGTACTTTGGCCACCTCATGCGAAGAGTTGACTCATTGGAAAAGACTCTGATGCTGGGAGGGATTGGGGGCAGGAGGAGAAGGGGATGACAGAGGATGAGATGGCTGAATGTCATCACAGACTCGATGGAGGTGAGTCTGAGTGAACTCCGGGAGTTGGTGATGGACAGGGAGGCCTGGCGTGCTGCAATTCATGGGGTTGCAAAGAGTTGGACACGATTGAGCGACTGAACTGAACTGAACTGAACTCTGCAAAGAAGTCAAATAAGCAGGGTGACAATATACAACCTTGACGTACTCCTTTCGCTATTTGGACCAGTCTGTTGTTGCATGTCCGGTTCTAATTGTTCCTTCTTGACCTTCACACAGATTTCTCAGGAGGCAGGTATGGTGGTCTGATATTTCCATCTCTTAAAGAATTTTCCACAATTTATTGTGTTCCACAGAGCCAAAGGCTTTGGAGTAATGAAGCAGAAGTGGGTGATTTTCTGGAACTCTCTTCCTTTTTTGATGATCCAGTGGGTATTGGCAATTTTATTTCTGGTTCCTCATGCCTCTGCCATGACCATGTAACTAGTTGAAAATGTATTCCTCTATACAGTTATTCTGAGAGTCCCTAGCTGTCTCCTCTGCTTTATTTTACCAATCCTTATTCTTACTCTTTACTCAAATCAAAATATGCTGCTTCTGAAACATTCAAGTCCTATCTATTCTACAAAAGTTCACTCATTCCAAACTGATCTCTATGGCCTTTAAAATTTATACGAATTGTAAAATTCATCAAGCAAGTCATTGTTTTATATTATGACATCTGTTGTCAATTTACCTATTTTATCATTATTTAACATAGCATGTGACCTTATATCATTTATATGTGACCTTATATAAATATATATGATATTATATCATGTATCATATACCTATATAAGTATGTGATCTTACATCACTAAACTAAAATACATATTCTTCATGGGTAGAAAATATACCTTATATTCCTTCATATTCTCTTATCACATAGTATCTACTAATGTATAATTTCTTGCATTTAGTAGATGATTTAAAATGTGCTTATGTGATATACATGAACTTGATTATACTCTAGCTCTAGCCACTGCCTCTATTTTCTCTTGTTTCTGTCAATTCATTTTTGCTTATTTGGCAATTGTGTCTTTAAATGTTTTTGAACAAAGGGTAGTAGAGCAACAGTCATGGTCTGGTAAAGATTAATCTGCCTATTTGAATATCATAGATTGAAAGAGAAATAGTCAAGTGAGGGTTGATATTCTTTATCTAACTTTTGAAAGAGTGCACATGAGAAGTATTACAGGCTTGAAAAACAGACTGGCAAGGGATATGTGAAACATACATTGGAAGGAGTGTTTTAAGAGAATCTAAGACTTTCAATAGATTAGATATGGTGATTGAAAAAGAAGGAGTTACATGTGGCAAGTTTTAATCTTCAGAGTTTGTAAAAATTATTATACCATTATAGAGATGGGGAAGTAAAGGAAAAGTTGATTAAGTGAAGAACATAGTGAGCTATTTTCAAAATGGTGAGTTTGAGATGGATTTATCCATACAGAAGTGCCAGCAGGCAGGTAGAGACAGATAATTATAAATAAAAAGACTGGTAAGTTCCAGACATAGAGTTTTCTGAGAGATAATGGTTTGTAAAAAATACAGCCTTCACCTTCCACAGTTTAACCTGTTACAGCTACTTAATCTAGTCTAGCTGCTATACCCAAACTATCCCCAATAACAGTCAGCTTCCAATAAGGGAATTCTAAAGATAGGAGGATAAAGAATTTGAGAGAAAGTATTGGTATGACTGGAATTAGAATGACAAGCTAGGGGGCTCCTGCTCTAATGTGACCATCCCTCCTTAACTTATTCAAATTCTTATTTTGTTATATTATTAGGAAATCTAGTACAGACCTGTTAATTCATCCCATGCTATACCAGCACATTTCATATTAATGTTGTTGTTGTTGTTGTTCAGTTACCTAGTTGTGTCCTACTCTGTGCGACCCCATGGACTGCAGCACGCCAGGCCTTCCTGTCCCTCACCATCTCCCAGAGTTTGCCCAAGTTCATGTTCACTGCATCAGTGATGCCAGCCATCTCATCCTCTGATGCTCTCTTCTTCTGCCCTCAATTTTGCCCATCATCAGGGACTTTTCCTGAGTTGTCTGTTCCCATCAGATGACCAAAATACTGGAGCTTCAGCTTCAGCATCAGTCTTTCCAGTAAATATTCAGGGTTGATTTCCCTTAAGATTGACTGGTTTGATCTCCTTGCTGTTCAAGGGACTTTCATGGGTCTTCTCCAGCACCACAGCTCAAAGGCATTAATTCTTTGGTGTTCTGCCTTCTTTATGGTACAGTTATCAAATTTACTATGTAATGATATAGTAAATATATAACTGATATGGATTGCACACATAAACCCTTCTCAGAACTTAATGTTTTATTTGTGATATTATTGATTTGCTTCAATCAACCACATGCAAACTGTAGAAAAACTACACTCTCCAGAAGGCCTGTTACAATTTCATACGGATCAAGCACTACATTCACAGTGAATTCTCCCAGTATCTTTCCCGGTTGACTGAAGTATGAATCCAACAAAGAACTCAGCAAAGCTAAGAGAATGATTTTGCTGAACTGGAACAATATCAACTGAAAGCAATAGTAAGTGAATCATAAAACAACAAGCCAGTTCAGATGTATTTAAAGAAGACTGAAAAAGAACACAAGTATAATTTTTTCTGAGTCTCAAGAGGTAAACCTTTAACTTATAGTCAGGAAAACCAATAAGTAAGCTATTACCAACAACCCTGGACAAATGGAAAAGGGAATAACATGAATTATAGCCTAAAAGACTAAACCAATCATCTGAGAATAACCAAATTTACAGTCTAAGGGAGTAAATAATACAGAAAACAGACACTAGGAAAGTGCAAAAGGTGTATACCTCTGAGAAGATTTTAAGTACTGAGAACTGACTGAGATTGACAATGAAGAGTTTCACCTGCTGTCTTTAGGTCTGTAAAACTTATAACTGCACAAATAACAAATAATCACCCAAAATAGACACAAAAATTCCTTAACTGGAGTCAAATTGTGCAATCATAAAGATGTTTTTAAAATGGGAGAATCTTTAGAAATCATGAGTCAAAAAGAAACTCCAGATGAAATGCCATATGCTAATTTGGGAAATTGTGACTTTAAACACTAGGAATGTAAGCATATCAAAAGACAAAAGATGAGGTATAGGTTAATATTTCTGAAATTCTGTTTTCTATGATTTCATCTGTATAATAACACATAGTGATTTCAAATCAATATTTAGCTACTCAGTTGCCATAACTTCTTAGACACCAGGAGAGAGGAAAATAATAGAAGGAAGAAACTANGATGAGGTATAGGTTAATATTTCTGAAATTCTGTTTTCTATGATTTCATCTGTATAATAACACATAGTGATTTCAAATCAATATTTAGCTATTCAGTTGTCATAACTTCTTAGACACCAGGAGAGAGGAAAATAATAGAAGGAAGAAACTAAAACAATTCCACTGAATAAAGCACTGCCTTAAATATTAAGGTTTGTTCCAGAAACACTAGCATTGCTTTCAATATATCTGCACAAGTATGTGTGTGTGTGTTTCAGTTTGGTAAGTTGCTAAGTTGTGTGCAACACTTTGTCACCCCTTGGACTGTAGCACACTAGGTTCCCCTGTCCTTCACTATCTCTCAGAGTTGGCTCAAATTCATGTTGAGTCAGTGAGGATATCTAACCATCTTATCTTCTGCTTCCCGCTTCTCCTTTGGTTTTCAATCTTTCCCAACATCATGGTTTTCTCCAGTGAGTCAGCTCTTTGTATCTGATGGCCAAAGTAATAGACCTTCCGCTTCAGTATCAGTCCTTCCAATGAATATTCAGAGCTGATTTTTTTAAGTTTGACTGGTTTAATCTTCCTGCAGTCCAAGGGACTCTCAAAAGAGTCTTCTTTTTCATTATTTGAGGCATTATGTGAAAAGCTGAAATCAGATCNCCCAACATCATGGTTTTCTCCAGTGAGTCAGCTCTTTGTATCTGATGGCCAAAGTAATAGACCTTCCGCTTCAGTATCAGTACTTCTAATGAATATTCAGAGCTGATTTTTTTAAGGTTGACTGGTTTAATCTTCCTGCAGTCCAAGGGACTCTCGAAAGAGTCTTCTTTTTCATTATTTGAGGCATTATGTGAAAAGCTGAAATCAGATCATTCATGCTAATGAANGAGCTGATTTTTTTAAGTTTGACTGGTTTAATCTTCCTGCAGTCCAAGGGACTCTCAAAAGAGTCTTCTTTTTCATTATTTGAGGCATTATGTGAAAAGCTGAAATCAGATCATTCATACTAATGAAGCAATGGGAGTACAAATAGCTAGTATGTAACAATAACCTTGTGAATGTCTGAATAAACTAAGGCATAGAAAACTAAACAGACAGAAATAACATATAAAATGAAAACTTTGTAAAAGCCACTGGGTCACTGGATAGACTTACAGAGGTTCAACACTGGACAGTAATGAACACTCCAGAGGGTGCTACTACCAGTTTGTGTGAATAACTCCCCTGGACTTGTTCACTGAACAATCTGTGCAGTCCTTGAGTGGCATCGTGCTTGTTGTAAACATGCACACAAGATTTTTTCTATGTCAATCATAGCCAAGTCCCAAAATACTCAAGTGTCAAGTCTAATTTTAAAAATGGATAGTGCTCTATGAGTTGCTTATTGCAAAATTCAAGCTTAAATTGAACAAAGTAGGGAGAACCACTAGCCCATTCCAGTAATACCTAAATCAAATCACTTATGATTATACAGTGGAGGTGACAGATAGATTCAAGGGATTGGATCTGGTAGACAGAGTGCCTGAAGAACTATGGAAGATGGTCCATACCACTGTACAGGAGGTGTTGACCAGAACTATTCCTAAGAAAAAGAAACATAAGAAGGCAAAATGGCTGTCTGAGGAAGTCTTACAAATAGCTGAGAAAAGAAGAGAAGCAAAAGGCAAAGAAGAAAGGGAAAGATATACCCAGCTGAATGCAGGGTTTCAGAGAATAGCAAGGAGAGAGGGGAAAAAAGTCTTCTTAAGTGAGCAATGCAAAGAAATAGAGAAAAACAATAGAATGAGAAAGACTAAAGATCTCTTCAAGAAAATCAGAGATACCAAGAGAACATTTCATGCAAAGATAAGCATAATAAAGGAAAGAAACAGCAGGGAACTAACAGAAGCAGAAGACATAAAGAAGAGGTGGCAAGAATACACAGAAGAACTATATTAAAAAAAGGTCTTAATGACCTGGATAATCACAGTGGTATAGTTACTCACCTAGAGCCAGATATGCTGGAGTGTGAAGTCAAGTGGGCCTTAGGAAGCATCACTATGAACAAAGCTAGTGGAGGTGATGGAATTCCAGCTGAGCTATTTTAAATCATTAAAAATGATGCTGTGAAAGTGCTACACTCAATATACCAGCAAATTTGAAAAACTCAGCAGTGACCATAGGACCGAAAAAGGTCAGATTTCATTCTAATCCCAAAGAAAGGCAATGCCAAAGAATGTTCAATCTACTGAACAACTGCAATCATCTCACATGCTAGCAAACTAATGCTCAAAATCCTTCAAGCTGGGTTTCAACAGTATGTGAACTGAGAACTTCCAGATGTACAAGTTGGATTTAGAAAAGGCAGAGGAAGCTGAGATCAAACTGCCGACATCTACTGGATAATAGAAAAAGTAAGAGAATTCCAAAATAATAATAATAATAAAATAAAATCTACTTCTTCTTCATTGACTACTCTAGAACCTTTCTGTAGATTATAAAAAAAACTCTGGAAAATTCTTAAAGAAAGGGGAATACCAAACCACCTCACCTGTCTCCTGAGAAACCTGTATTCAGGGCAAGAAGCACCAGATAGAACCAGACCTGGAGTAATGAACTGGTTCAAAATTGGGAAAGGAGTATGACAAGGCTGTAGATTGTCATCCTTCTTATTTAACTTATATGCAGAGTGCATGATGGGAAATGCCGAGATGGATAAATCACAAGCTGGAATCAAGATTGCCAGGAGAAATATCAACAACTTCAGATATGCAGATGATACCACTCTAATAGCAGAAAGCGAAGAGGAACTAAAAGGTGATGAGGGTGAAAGAGGAGAGTGAAAAAGCTGGCTTAAAATTCAATATTCAAAAAACTAAGATCATGGCATCTGGTCCCATCACTTCATGGCAAATAGATGGGGAAAAAATGGAAACAGTGACAGACTTTACTTTCTCGAGCTCCAAAATCACTGCAGACAATGACCACGGCCACAAAATTAAAAGACACTTGTTCCTTGGAAGAAAAGCTAAGACAAAGTTAAACAGCATATTAAAAAGCAGAAACATCACTTTGCTGACAAAGGTCCATCTAGTGAAAGCTATGGTTTTTTTCAATAGTCATGTATGGATATGAGAGTTGGACCATAAAAAAGGCTGAGCACCAAAGAATTAATGTTTTTACACTGTGGTGCTGGAGAAAACTCTTGAAAGTACCTTGGACAGCAACGAGATCAAACCAGTCAATCCTAAAGGAAATCAATCCTGATATTCATTGGAAAGACTGATGTTGAAGGTGAAACTCTGATACTTGGGCCACCATAATGCGAAGAGCTCACTCAGTGGAAAAGACCTTGATGCTGGGAAAGATTGAAGGCAGGAGGAGAAGGGGGTGACAGAGGATGAGATGATTGGAGGGCATCACCAACTCAATGAACACGAGTTTGAGCAAAGTCCAAGAGACAGTGAAGGACAGGGAAGCCTGGAGTGCTGCAGTTAATGGGTTGCGAAGAGCTGGACAGGACTTTAGTGACTAAACACTTTAAGAGGCCAAACGTTGGTTTCCAGGCCATGCTCATGCACCCTTAGACTCCTAAACTCAGAAAGCATTAAGATGAAATATAACATTTTCTGAAGTAAGTCTTAGGGGCTCAGTGCTAAAGAACAAACCTGCCAATCCGAGAGACTCGAGTATGATCCCTGGGTCAAGAAGATCCCCTGGAGAAGGAAATAGCAACCCACTCCAGTATTTTTGCCTGGGAAATCCCATAGACAGAGGAGCCTGGTGAGCTACAGTCCATGGGGTCGCAAAAGTGTCTAATATGACTTATTAACTAAGCAACAACAATGACAAAGTAATTTCAGGTGTATTTCCTTCTTGAAAAATACATTTAATTGACACAGTCTCCCTTAAGCTAACAGGAAAAAAAAAAGAAAATAAAACCTGCCAATTGTTAAAAGTTGGGTCTAAATAACTATAGTATTTAAAATTCTTTCTTCAATAAGAGTGAATAATGATTCTTTTTAATTCAATGTTTCTCAAATTTGCAGTTATGACTGTTAAACAATGAAAAAAGCACTTNAACTTTGTAAAAGCCACTGGGTCACTGGATAGACTTACAGAGGTTCAACACTGGACAGTAATGAACACTCCAGAGGGTGCTACTACCAGTTTGTGTGAATAACTCCCCTGGACTTGTTCACTGAACAATCTGTGCAGTCCTTGAGTGGCATCGTGCTTGTTGTAAACATGCACACAAGATTTTTTCTATGTCAATCATAGCCAAGTCCCAAAATACTCAAGTGTCAAGTCTAATTTTAAAAATGGATAGTGCTCTATGAGTTGCTTATTGCAAAATTCAAGCTTAAATTGAACAAAGTAGGGAGAACCACTAGCCCATTCCAGTAATACCTAAATCAAATCACTTATGATTATACAGTGGAGGTGACAGATAGATTCAAGGGATTGGATCTGGTAGACAGAGTGCCTGAAGAACTATGGAAGATGGTCCATACCACTGTACAGGAGGTGTTGACCAGAACTATTCCTAAGAAAAAGAAACATAAGAAGGCAAAATGGCTGTCTGAGGAAGTCTTACAAATAGCTGAGAAAAGAAGAGAAGCAAAAGGCAAAGAAGAAAGGGAAAGATATACCCAGCTGAATGCAGGGTTTCAGAGAATAGCAAGGAGAGAGGGGAAAAAAGTCTTCTTAAGTGAGCAATGCAAAGAAATAGAGAAAAACAATAGAATGAGAAAGACTAAAGATCTCTTCAAGAAAATCAGAGATACCAAGAGAACATTTCATGCAAAGATAAGCATAATAAAGGAAAGAAACAGCAGGGAACTAACAGAAGCAGAAGACATAAAGAAGAGGTGGCAAGAATGCACAGAAGAACTATATAAAAAAAGGTCTTAATGACCTGGATAATCACAGTGGTATGGTTACTCACCTAGAGCCAGATATGCTGGAGCGTGAAGTCAAGTGGGCCTTAGGAAGCATCACTATGAACAAAGCTAGCGGAGGTGATGGAATTCCAGCTGAGCTATTTTAAATCATTAAAAATGATGCTGTGAAAGTGCTACACTCAATATACCAGCAAATTTGAAAAACTCAGCAGTGACCATAGGACCGAAAAAGGTCAGATTTCATTCTAATCCCAAAGAAAGGCAATGCCAAAGAATGTTCAATCTACTGAACAACTGCAATCATCTCACATGCTAGCAAACTAATGCTCAAAATCCTTCAAGCTGGGTTTCAACAGTATGTGAACTGAGAACTTCCAGATGTACAAGTTGGATTTAGAAAAGGCAGAGGAAGCTGAGATCAAACTGCCGACATCTACTGGATAATAGAAAAAGTAAGAGAATTCCAAAATAATAATAATAATAAAATAAAATCTACTTCTTCTTCATTGACTACTCTAGAACCTTTCTGTAGATTATAAAAAAAACTCTGGAAAATTCTTAAAGAAAGGGGAATACCAAACCACCTCACCTGTCTCCTGAGAAACCTGTATTCAGGGCAAGAAGCACCAGATAGAACCAGACCTGGAGTAATGAACTGGTTCAAAATTGGGAAAGGAGTATGACAAGGCTGTAGATTGTCATCCTTCTTATTTAACTTATATGCAGAGTGCATGATGGGAAATGCCGAGATGGATAAATCACAAGCTGGAATCAAGATTGCCAGGAGAAATATCAACAACTTCAGATATGCAGATGATACCACTCTAATAGCAGAAAGCGAAGAGGAACTAAAAGGTGATGAGGGTGAAAGAGGAGAGTGAAAAAGCTGGCTTAAAATTCAATATTCAAAAAACTAAGATCATGGCATCTGGTCCCATCACTTCATGGCAAATAGATGGGGAAAAAATGGAAACAGTGACAGACTTTACTTTCTCGAGCTCCAAAATCACTGCAGACAATGACCACGGCCACAAAATTAAAAGACACTTGTTCCTTGGAAGAAAAGCTAAGACAAAGTTAAACAGCATATTAAAAAGCAGAAACATCACTTTGCTGACAAAGGTCCATCTAGTGAAAGCTATGGTTTTTTTCAATAGTCATGTATGGATATGAGAGTTGGACCATAAAAAAGGCTGAGCACCAAAGAATTAATGTTTTTACACTGTGGTGCTGGAGAAAACTCTTGAAAGTACCTTGGACAGCAACGAGATCAAACCAGTCAATCCTAAAGGAAATCAATCCTGATATTCATTGGAAAGACTGATGTTGAAGGTGAAACTCTGATACTTGGGCCACCATAATGCGAAGAGCTCACTCAGTGGAAAAGACCTTGATGCTGGGAAAGATTGAAGGCAGGAGGAGAAGGGGGTGACAGAGGATGAGATGATTGGAGGGCATCACCAACTCAATGAACACGAGTTTGAGCAAAGTCCAAGAGACAGTGAAGGACAGGGAAGCCTGGAGTGCTGCAGTTAATGGGTTGCGAAGAGCTGGACAGGACTTTAGTGACTGAACACTTTAAGAGGCCAAACATTGGTTTCCAGGCCATGCTCATGCACCCTTAGACTCCTAAACTCAGAAAGCATTAAGATGAAATATAACATTTTCTGAAGTAAGTCTTAGGGGCTCAGTGCTAAAGAACAAACCTGCCAATCCGAGAGACTCGAGTATGATCCCTGGGTCAAGAAGATCCCCTGGAGAAGGAAATAGCAACCCACTCCAGTATTTTTGCCTGGGAAATCCCATAGACAGAGGAGCCTGGTGAGCTACAGTCCATGGGGTCGCAAAAGTGTCTAATATGACTTATTAACTAAGCAACAACAATGACAAAGTAATTTCAGGTGTATTTCCTTCTTGAAAAATACATTTAATTGACACAGTCTCCCTTAAGCTAACAGGAAAAAAACAAGAAAATAAAACCTGCCAATTGTTAAAAGTTGGGTCTAAATAACTATAGTATTTAAAATTCTTTCTTCAATAAGAGTGAATAATGATTCTTTTTAATTCAATGTTTCTCAAATTTGCAGTTATGACTGTTAAACAATGAAAAAAGCACTTTTAATACTTGCAGGAAGAATATTTTACTAAAAATGTATAGGAGATAGAAAAAATATTTTGAGGCTATCCACTCATTTTAAGCACCAATCAGTAGCTCTCAGATAGTATCAACACTGACCATTATAAAGTTGATGTCAGCTTGAACTTGTGACCTGAATCTCAAAACTTATATTCCAACTAATTGTCAGAGTTAACCCTCTTACTGGTGCCAAACATCACCATGATTTTGAAGTATTAAAAATCTTCCACAAAATTTCGTTTATTTAAATGCACTCAAATTTAGGATAGCTATAAAAAGCATTGATAAATTCAAAGCAAATATATTGTTTTCAACATTTAGTGCAGGCTGACTGATTTCTGGAATCATATGCCATTATTAAAGCAACCAAAATATGTTTGAAATAATTAGCATTTAATAAATAAAACTTGTCTTATTCCATTTAAATGTTAGATAAAACCTATTTAAAGCACTTTAATAATTTACTCTTTAAATTACTGAGTCAAAAATGTACAGGAATAATATTTTAATAATTGCTCCTGTGCTATTAAATCTACCAAGGGAGTAATGAATGTTAGATTATTTAAAATAAAGACACCACCTTTCTTCTCCCAGAATATGGAGCAAGGGTAAATGCTTAATTAAGAAAATTCAAGAAAGTCTCAGGAAAAATCCACTTTAGAACTAAGTGTCTTCATAATCCAAATTTTTTAGCACAAATTTAACACTGATACCAAACACATCAAATAGAAATCACTTATTCCATGAATCATAGAATCTAATCCATGAAACAGAAACAGACTCAGAGATATAAAGAACAAACTTGTGATTGCCAAGGGAGGTGAGGAATGGGGGAGGGGTGGAGTGAGAGCTTAGAATTAACAGATGCAAACATTATATATAAAATGGATAAATAAGGTCCTACTGTATACCACAGGGAAATACATGCACCATCCTATAATAACTATAATGGAAAAGAATGTAAACATATAACTGAATCACTTTTCTGTAAAGCAGAAATTAACAAAACATTGTAAATTAACTATACTTCAATAAAATAAATTTTGTAAACAGATTTCAAATCAGTAATGAGAAGGAAAATCTTATTGCAGAGAACCAAAAGTGAGTGAAGTCACTCAGTTGTGTCTGACTCTCACAACCCCACAGATAGTAGCCTACCAGGCATCTCAGTNAAGGCAGTAGAAAGTATTTGCAACTCAAATCAGGAAGAATTTATCTCACTGACATGTAGAGAAGTGAAGTGAAGTCACTCAGTTGTGTCCGACTCTCGCAACCCCACAGATAGTAGCCTACCAGGCATCTCAGTCCATGGGATTTTCCAGGCAAGAGTACTGGAGTGGGTTGCCATTTCCTTCTCCAGAGGATCTTCCCAACCCAGGGATCGAACCCAGGTCTCCCGCAATGGAGGCAGATGCTTTACCCACTCAGCCACCAGGGAAGCCAAAGAGCACCATATTCATTCTGGCTTTCAAAGAACTATCCCTTAATTGCTATAACTATAGTCTGGTTTTGTGGTAGCACTTATACCACAATTTGATTCTACAGAAAATACTCAGTGTACCCAGAATTTTCACATACTCTCCCCTACTTTTGTAATTAGGAAATCTAGGCATTTTCCTAACTTTAATGAAGCAAAGACTGAAGCTGAGTGAAGCAAAATCAAAGCTGTCATATGCCCCAGTAAATTAGATCCCTGACCATAGAAGGCATCTCAATTTTATATTCTTGAGTCTTGCCCCCATATGACTTGTTTTTATCTCTAACAGTGACTGCAAAATCAAGGGTTGAAATGTTCCACTTTAACTTTCAGAATGATGCCTCTGTAATATCCAAATCTCCAGGAAAAGGGCCTATAAAGGTAACAACACTGTCCACATTTCTCCTTTTTCTGAACTTGGCATAAAGTCTCAACAAATATATACTGAATGGTTGATTACTAAAATCACCTACAATTCATTCTTAAGTTCAATCTCCAGCATTGCTACAGAAGAGAAGCAAAGTTTCAGGTTTTGGCAAAACATCCACAGAGTCATTTTTAAATGAATAAACATTTTCAGAGGAAAATTCAAAGAACAATATTGCATAGAAACCTGGAATGTTAGGTCCATGAATCAAGGTAAACTGGATGTGGTCAAGCAGGTCATGGCAAGAATGAATATAAAGAAATCAGTGAACTAAAATGGATGGGAATGGGTGAATTTAATTCAGATGACCATTATATCTACTACTGTTGGCAAGAATCCATTAGAAGAAATGAAGTAGCCCTCATAGTCAACAAAAGAGTCTGAAATGCAGTACTTGGGTGAAATCTCAAAAGCAACAAAATGAACTTAATTCATTTCCAAGGTAAATCATTCAGCATCACAGTAATCCAAGTCTATGCCCCAACCACTAATGCCAAAGAAGCTGAAAAGTCAAACTGTTCTATGAAGACCTCCAAGATCTTCTAGAACTAACACCAAAAAAAGATATCCTTTTCATCATAAGGGACTGAAATGTAAAAGTGGGCAGTCAAGAGATACATGGAGTAACAGGCAAGTTTGGTCTTGGAGTACAACATGAAGCAGGGCAAAGGTTAACAGAGTTTTGCCAAGAGAATGCACTGATCATAGCAAAGACCCTCTTCCAACAGTGCAAGAGATGATTCCACACATAGACATCACCAGATGGTAAATACCAAAATCAAATTGATTCTCTGAAGATGGAGAAGCTCTATACGGTCTACAGGAAGCACTCTATACAGCAAACACAAGACCAGGAGCTGACTGTGGCTCAGATCATGAGCTCTTATTTCAAAATTCAGGCTGAAATTGAAGAGTGTAGGGAAAATCAATAAGCCATTCTCTTATGATAAATCAAATCCCTTATGATTATACACTTGAAGTGACAAATAGATTCAAGGGATTAGATCTGATAGAGAGTCTGAAGAACAGTGGATGGGGGTTGGTAACATTGTATAAGAGGTGGAAAAGAGAAATGCAAGAAGGCAAAATGGTTGTCTGAGGAGGCGTTACAAATAGCTGAGAAAAGAAGAGAGGCAAAAGGCCAAGGAGAAAAGGAAAGACATACTCAACTGAATGCAGAGCTCCAGAGAAAAGCAAGGAGAGATAAGAAAGCTTCTTAAATGAACAATGGGAAGAAATATAGGAAAACAAAAGGACGGGAAAGAGTGGTGATCTCTTCAAGAAAATTACAAATAACAAGAGACCATTTCATGCAAAGATGGGCACAATAAAGGACAGAAATGGTTAACACCTAACAGAAGCAGATGAGATTAAGACGAGGTGGCAGGAATACACAGAAGAACTGTACAAAAACGGTCTTGATAACCTGTTTAATGCGGCTGTGCTGCACTCAATATGCCAGCAAATTAGGAAAACTAAGCAGTGGCCACAGGACTGCAAAAGGTCAGTTTTCATTCCAGTCACAAGAAGGCAATGCCAAAGAATGTTCAAACTACCAGACAACTGCACGCATTTCATACGCTAGTAAAGTTATGCTCAAAATCCTTCAAGCTAGACTTCAACAGTACGTGAACTGAGAAGTTCCCGATGTACAAGATGAATTTAGCAAAGGCAGAGGAACCAGAGATCAAATTGCCGACATCCACTGGATAGTAGAAAAAGTAAGAGAATTCTAGAAAAACATCTACTTCTGCTTCATTGACTACACTAAAGCCTTTGACTGGATCAACTGTGTAAAGTTCTTAAAGAGATGGGACTACCATACCACCTTATGTGCCTCCTGAGAAACATGTATTCAGGTCAAGAAACAATAGTTAGAACCAGACATGGAGCAACAGACTGGTTCCAAATTGAGAAAAGAGTACTACAACAAGGCTGTATATTGTCACTTTGTTTATTTAACTTCTATGCAGAATACATCATGTGAAATGCCATGCTGGATGAGTTACAAGGTGGAATCAAGATTGCTGGGAAAAATACCAACATCCTCAGATATATAGATGATAACCACTCTAATGGCAGAAAGCAAAAAGGAACAAAAGAGCCTCTTAATGAGGGTGAAGGAGAGTGAATAAGCTGGCTTAAAACTCAACTAAGTTAAGTCTTAAAACTCAACTTAAAAACCTAAGATCATGTCACTCAGTCCCATTACTTTATGGCAAATAGAGAGGTAAAAGTGGAAGCAGTGACAGATTTTCTCTTCTTGGGCTCCAAAATCTCTGTGTATGGGGACTGCAGCCATGAAATTAGAAGACACTCGCTTCTTGGAAGGAAGGCTATAACAAACCTTGACAGTGTATTAAAAAGCAAAGATATCAATTTTCCAACAAAGTCCATATAGTCAAAGCTTTTCTCTTTCCAGTGGTCGTGTATGCATGTGAGAGTAGGAACACAAAGAAGGCTGACTGCCATAGAATTGATGCTTTTGAACTGTGGTGCTCCAGAAGGCTTTTGAGAATCCCTTGGACAGCAAGGAGATCAAACCAGTAAATCCTAAGGGAAATCAACCCTGAACACTCATTGGAAGGACTGATGCGGAAGCTGAAGCTCCAATACTTTGGCCACCTGATGTGAAGAACTGACTCATTGGAAAAGACTCTGATGCTGGGAAAGACAGAAGGGAAAAGGAGAAGAGGGCAGCAGAAGATGAGGTGTTGGATCACATCACCAATTCAAAGAACATGAACTTGGAAGAACTCTGGGAGATGGTGAGGAACAAGAAGGCCTGGCTTGCTGCAGTCCATGGAGTGGAAAAGAGTCAGACATGACTTAGTGATTGAACAACAACAACAGTATTTAAAGGCTAAACTTACCAGGATATTAACTACATCTACTTTTCCATATCTTTTAAATTACCCATTTTCTAAATGATTTCAAAATTATTTCTAAATTATGGATAAATGTTCCATAAGGAGAATTTCAAGTTAACATGAGTTACTTTTATAGTCTCTTCCAAAGTAATTTGTGTATGTATTGTACATGTTTGTGTATATGTGTTTTAAATTTAAGCATCCATGATATGCAAAATGCTTTTAAAGTTTTATTTTGATATTATTGACATATATACATGTATTTAAATTGGACAGTTTGGTAAGGTTTGAAATAAATATATACACATAAATGAAACCATTACCATAACCAGGATAATGAACATATCATATCCATTACCTTCAAAGTTTCCTTATATTCTTTTGTAAATCTCCCTTCCTGATGTTCAGTGTCTTAAAAACCATTGTTTCATACATTTGGACTGAGTGGGACTTTTAACCTTGGTTATTTCAGGTAACAGCATAAATCTGGTCTCTGTTTCTCTACATTTTTGCAGAAGAAGAAGTTGATTTTTTGCTATATATTTTTAGTTCTTTTCTTACTGATTGATCATGTACCTTATCACAGTGTATTTCAAACTAATAGAAACTTAACTCTGGTAAAATGCAGAACCTTTACTGTACTCTCCATTTGTGCTATTATTATATCTACATATGTTATAAACCCAACATTATAGTTTTAATTAGTGCTTCATATAGCCTAATGCATTCAAAGAATTTAAGAAAAGTAAAAAATATTTGTGCAATCTTATACTTACCCACATATTTTAAACATGAGTGATGCTCTTTATTAATTCTTATGGATTTTAATTACCACCTAATGTAATTCCTTTCAGTCTAAAGGATTTCCTGTAGTATTTCTTAAGACAAATCTGCAAGTAAAAAATTCTCTCAACCTTTAGCTATGTGAGAGTATCTTTTTATTTTTTCATTTTCATTTCTGAAGGCTAATTTTCCTAGACATAGAATTCTTCATTGACAGGTTTGTTTTTTCTTTCAGTATTTTGAATGTATCGTTTTACTGTCTCATGTCCTTCATTATTNCAAACTACCAGACAACTGCACGCATTTCATACGCTAGTAAAGTTATGCTCAAAATCCTTCAAGCTAGACTTCAACAGTACGTGAACTGAGAAGTTCCCGATGTACAAGATGAATTTAGCAAAGGCAGAGGAACCAGAGATCAAATTGCCGACATCCACTGGATAGTAGAAAAAGTAAGAGAATTCTAGAAAAACATCTACTTCTGCTTCATTGACTACACTAAAGCCTTTGACTGGATCAACTGTGTAAAGTTCTTAAAGAGATGGGACTACCATACCACCTTATGTGCCTCCTGAGAAACATGTATTCAGGTCAAGAAACAATAGTTAGAACCAGACATGGAGCAACAGACTGGTTCCAAATTGAGAAAAGAGTACTACAACAAGGCTGTATATTGTCACTTTGTTTATTTAACTTCTATGCAGAATACATCATGTGAAATGCCATGCTGGATGAGTTACAAGGTGGAATCAAGATTGCTGGGAAAAATACCAACATCCTCAGATATATAGATGATAACCACTCTAATGGCAGAAAGCAAAAAGGAACAAAAGAGCCTCTTAATGAGGGTGAAGGAGAGTGAATAAGCTGGCTTAAAACTCAACTAAGTTAAGTCTTAAAACTCAACTTAAAAACCTAAGATCATGTCACTCAGTCCCATTACTTTATGGCAAATAGAGAGGTAAAAGTGGAAGCAGTGACAGATTTTCTCTTCTTGGGCTCCAAAATCTCTGTGTATGGGGACTGCAGCCATGAAATTAGAAGACACTCGCTTCTTGGAAGGAAGGCTATAACAAACCTTGACAGTGTATTAAAAAGCAAAGATATCAATTTTCCAACAAAGTCCATATAGTCAAAGCTTTTCTCTTTCCAGTGGTCGTGTATGCATGTGAGAGTAGGAACACAAAGAAGGCTGACTGCCATAGAATTGATGCTTTTGAACTGTGGTGCTCCAGAAGGCTTTTGAGAATCCCTTGGACAGCAAGGAGATCAAACCAGTAAATCCTAAGGGAAATCAACCCTGAACACTCATTGGAAGGACTGATGCGGAAGCTGAAGCTCCAATACTTTGGCCACCTGATGTGAAGAACTGACTCATTGGAAAAGACTCTGATGCTGGGAAAGACAGAAGGGAAAAGGAGAAGAGGGCAGCAGAAGATGAGGTGTTGGATCACATCACCAATTCAAAGAACATGAACTTGGAAGAACTCTGGGAGATGGTGAGGAACAAGAAGGCCTGGCTTGCTGCAGTCCATGGAGTGGAAAAGAGTCAGACATGACTTAGTGATTGAACAACAACAACAGTATTTAAAGGCTAAACTTACCAGGATATTAACTACATCTACTTTTCCATATCTTTTAAATTACCCATTTTCTAAATGATTTCAAAATTATTTCTAAATTATGGATAAATGTTCCATAAGGAGAATTTCAAGTTAACATGAGTTACTTTTATAGTCTCTTCCAAAGTAATTTGTGTATGTATTGTACATGTTTGTGTATATGTGTTTTAAATTTAAGCATCCATGATATGCAAAATGCTTTTAAAGTTTTATTTTGATATTATTGACATATATACATGTATTTAAATTGGACAGTTTGGTAAGGTTTGAAATAAATATATACACATAAATGAAACCATTACCATAACCAGGATAATGAACATATCATATCCATTACCTTCAAAGTTTCCTTATATTCTTTTGTAAATCTCCCTTCCTGATGTTCAGTGTCTTAAAAACCATTGTTTCATACATTTGGACTGAGTGGGACTTTTAACCTTGGTTATTTCAGGTAACAGCATAAATCTGGTCTCTGTTTCTCTACATTTTTGCAGAAGAAGAAGTTGATTTTTTGCTATATATTTTTAGTTCTTTTCTTACTGATTGATCATATACCTTATCACAGTGTATTTCAAACTAATAGAAACTTAACTCTGGTAAAATGCAGAACCTTTACTGTACTCTCCATTTGTGCTATTATTATATCTACATATGTTATAAACCCAACATTATAGTTTTAATTAGTGCTTCATATAGCCTAATGCATTCAAAGAATTTAAGAAAAGTAAAAAATATTTGTGCAATCTTATACTTACCCACATATTTTAAACATGAGTGATGCTCTTTATTAATTCTTATGGATTTTAATTACCACCTAATGTAATTCCTTTCAGTCTAAAGGATTTCCTGTAGTATTTCTTAAGACAAATCTGCAAGTAAAAAATTCTCTCAACCTTTAGCTATGTGAGAGTATCTTTTTATTTTTTCATTTTCATTTCTGAAGGCTAATTTTCCTAGACATAGAATTCTTCATTGACAGGTTTGTTTTTTCTTTCAGTATTTTGAATGTATCGTTTTACTGTCTCATGTCCTTCATTATTTCTTATAAGAAGTGAGTTGTTAATCTTATCAAGGTTTCCTTATATTCAATGTCTTTTTTTGTTCTTGCTGCTTTTAAGACTTCATCTTTCAGTTTGTCTAAGACACGACTAGGTATATATCTCTTTGTGTTCATTCTACTTGATATTTGCTGAGCTTCTTGTATCTCTAGAGTCATTTTTTATTTCAAATTTTTGAAAATTTCTGTTGTTACTTCTAAAAACATTCCTTCTACTCCTTCCTATCTCTCTTCTTCCTCTGGGAGTTACAATATATTTACACTGATAAACTTGCTATTGACTCATGTTCTCTGGCACACTGTTCATTTTCTTAAATCTTTGCTGTCTGTAGTCTTCAGATTGAAATATTTCTACTATCTTACTTGAAATTTTCTGATTCTTCTTAAATCTTCTACTGAGCACTTCTCATGAACTTTTCCTCAGTTATCATACTTCTCAACTCTCAAACTTCCATGTAGTTCTTTTTTACATTTTCTATCTCTTTATTGATATCTTCTAATTACTAACTGACTGGCATCATACTTTCCTTTAATTTTTAAGCATGGTTTCCTGTAAATCTTCTAACATATTTATACCAGCTGCTTTGAAACCTTTCTTGGAAAAATCTAACATCTGTATCTATTTAGTTTCTGTTGACTGCTTTTTCCCCTAAGTGTGGATTTACCTTTGTTTCTCTGAATGTTTCACTTTTTGAAAATTGGACATTTTAGATAATGTCTTACAGTAATTCTGGATTGTAATATTTTCCCTTGCTGTTGGTAGTAGGTTTTCTGCATTTACTTGTTTCAGGTATTTAATCTATAGACTCGGTTTCCCCTGCCATGTGTAGCTTCTGGTTTCTCTTCTCAGTAATTTTTAAAATTCTTGCTTTATTCTTAACTTTGACTTCCTTGAAGTCATCTCTATGTCAGCAAGGCTTAACAGTCAGTCAATGATTCATCAGAGTTATACTCAATCTCTCTGAACCTATAAGCCTTCCATCTTTTATTGGTTCTGTGTGTGGGTTCATTCAAAGTTCAAAGACCTTCTGTCCTACCCCAGTGTTTACTTTCTGCTGGGTTCTCTTGCATCTACTCTGCACAAGTGTGTTCACCAGGGTTATCTGCATATGGTGGATCAGAAGGTAAGGAAGCTGACTGTGATATGGGAGATGCAGGTTTGATGCCTCGGTGAGGAAGATCCCTGGAGAAGGGAATGGCTACCCACTCCAGTGTTCTTGCCTAGAGAATTCCATGGACAGAGAAGTCTGGCAGGCTACAGTCCATGGGATTGCAGAGTCAGACAGTACTGCACAACTAACACTTTCACTTCATTTTCACATTTGGATATATTGGACTGTCTTTCATCTCACATGTACATGCACAATGAAGATAGCCAGGGATGTGTAGAGATATTACCAACTGCCTCTGTGGCTATCTCATATCTAGGACCTCTCTGTTTAATGTCTGGTTGGTTAACCAACCTATTGCTTTTCTCAAATGGGACTATACCTCAAATGAACATTTGCTGGCCTTTCTCATTTGCACACTTCCAGGAAAATACTGAAAGATATGGGAATAACAGACCACTTGACCTACCTCTTGAGAAACCTATATGCAGGTCAGGAAGCAATAGTTAGAACTGGACATGGAACAACAGACTGGTTCCAAATAGGAAAAGGAGTACATCAGGCTGTATATTGTCACCCTGCTTATTCAACTTATATGCAGAGTACATCATGAGAAACGCTAGGCTGGAAGAAGCACAAGCTGGAATCAAGATTGTTGGGAGAAATATCAATAACCTCAGATATGTAGATAACACCACCTTTAAGGCAGAAAGTGAAGAGGAACTAAAAAGCCTCTTGATGAAAGTGAAAGAGGAGAGTGAAAAAGTTGGCTTAAAGCTCAACATCCAGAAAATGAAGATCATGGCATCTGGTCCCATCACCTCATGGGAAATAGATGGGGAAACAGTGGAAACAGTGTCACACTTTATTTTGGGGGGCTCCAAAATCACTGTAGATGGTGACTGCAGCCAAAAAATTAAAAGACGCTTACTCCTTGGAAGGAAAGTTATGACCAACCTAGACAGCATATTGAAAAGCAGAGACATTACTTTGCCAACAAAGGTCCGTCTAGTCAAGGCTATGGTTTTTCCAGTGGTCATGTAGGGATGTGAGAGTTGGACTGCGAAGAAAGCTGAGCACCAAAGAATTGATGCTTTTGAACTGTGGTGTTGGAGAAGACTCCTGAGAGTCCCTTGGACTGCAAGGAGATCCAACCAGTCCATTCTAAAGGAGATCAGTCCTGGGTGTTCTTTGTAAGGAATGATGCTAAAGCTAAAACTCCAGTACTTTGGCCATCTGATGCAAAGAGTTGACTCATTGGAAAAGACTCTGATACTGGGAGAGCTTGGGGGCAGGAGGAGAAGGGGACGACAGAGGATGAAATGGCTGGATGGCATCATTGACTCAATGGACATGAGTTTGAGTGA
>SJYW01050323.1:267763-303612 GCA_006410735.1 Raphicerus campestris | reverse complement strand
AAAAAAAGAGGGGGGGAGGGGGGGGTCAGAAAAGAAGCATGCTATTTTCCATAAGATAGGAACATGAGCATGAAGCAGCCTTTGAGCATGCAAAGTCTAATTTACTGAGTCGCAATAAGGAGAATGCACCGACTGTCTCTTAGCTGTTAGTTTTGAACAACTTATCTTCATTTGGAGCTGAAACACTGGTGCTTGCTGGATACAGGGCTTCCTCTCTCTCTCTTCCCTCTACTCCACTTCCATATAATTTTTCCGCTTAAGGCTTAATGAATTCTGGAACCAATCAAATTCAGGTTTTTAGGAGACACTACCTAGGTAAAAGCTTTAATGCCATCCCCTCCAGAGTTCAAAAGGTCATTTCCCTACTAGGATCACTTCCCTAGGATCATTTCCTTACTAGGATTTTATATATATATAAAATCCTATATATATATAAAACATATATATATATATATATATTCCCTTCTGAGAGAACTATCTAGCCTTCAAGGGGGAGCAGAAAACTGCATTAAATCCACCAAGATTTTGCTCATAGCTTCCTCTCCTTCTTGCAATATCTTTGTACAGAGGACAACAGGCTCATTTACAACCTCACTTGGGAAAACTGTTAACTGTACATTTCTGATCTATGTAATTTGCTGCTAAAGAACACAATAGCATCTAATAGAAAACAGCTGTTACAAAATTCACTGTTTCTGGCAGGAGCAGTTCCTAATGTAGGATTTTAATTTTTTTTATCTCTTGATTGATAACACCTCATTAGCCATATCCAGATTCCTAACTGCAAAATGACGCATGGACACTATTTTAAGCTCCCTCCCAGATGGATATCATTATGCATGCTTGTCCCTCTGAGCAAAAAGTCCCCAGTTTGGGTGGGGGGATATGACACAGGCGCTTATTACTGCCCTGACACACAAAATGGGAAATACTGGTCACAGCTGATCCAGAGTGTTCAAAATGCATAGACAAGGCAAGAAAGAAATTTGAGCAGAAGAGAAAAGATAATGGGTGTTCAGTATTACAAAACCCCAGGAACATAAAACTAAAAGTAGTTTGCATTTCATAAAAACAGTAAATATTTTTCTTTGATATTTTGGACTTTTGAGTTTTGTAGGAGAGACACAGGAAGTGTTTTCTTTCACTAGTCCCATAGGATTTTATATAACAGATTTGTAGGCACAATGTCAACTTGGGAGACCAGAATTAGTAATTTTTGAATCATCTCTCCTCATGTTTGTAACAGAGACTAAACAATAATTAATCTTAAGGGAAGGACAGCTATTTTCCCATAGCAACCTTGCTATAACAGTACCTCAAACAGACAAACTATAGAATCTTCAACCTTCATCAAGAAAAAATTCAAGAGAAAAAATTTCACTGAAGTGGCAGCAGGAACAAGGCAAAGGAAGGTCTATGCCCAAATTCTTGAAATTCTAATAAAATTGGTGACTGATACCTCATGCTTTTTGGAAGAACTTTAATTGTACATCTAAAACCATCCTTCACTAACACAGGCATGACAGAAAAGCACAGAGCTATACGCTAACCTTAATGAGATCTATTTAAAGCATCTCAACAATTATTTTGTAATGGTTTCAAGTTCAAAAGTAAGGTACATTTCTATATGGAGTTCTAAGAGCACCNCAAGATTTTGCTCATAGCTTCCTCTCCTTCTTGCAATATCTTTGTACAGAGGACAACAGGCTCATTTACAACCTCACTTGGGAAAACTGTTAACTGTACATTTCTGATCTATGTAATTTGCTGCTAAAGAACACAATAGCATCTAATAGAAAACAGCTGTTACAAAATCCACTGTTTCTGGCAGGAGCAGTTCCTAATGTAGGATTTTAATTTTTTTTATCTCTTGATTGATAACACCTCATTAGCCATATCCAGATTCCTAACTGCAAAATGACGCATGGACACTATTTTAAGCTCCCTCCCAGATGGATATCATTATGCATGCTTGTCCCTCTGAGCAAAAAGTCCCCAGTTTGGGTGGGGGGATATGACACAGGCGCTTATTACTGCCCTGACACACAAAATGGGAAATACTGGTCACAGCTGATCCAGAGTGTTCAAAATGCATAGACAAGGCAAGAAAGAAATTTGAGCAGAAGAGAAAAGATAATGGGTGTTCAGTATTACAAAACCCCAGGAACATAAAACTAAAAGTAGTTTGCATTTCATAAAAACAGTAAATATTTTTCTTTGATATTTTGGACTTTTGAGTTTTGTAGGAGAGACACAGGAAGTGTTTTCTTTCACTAGTCCCATAGGATTTTATATAACAGATTTGTAGGCACAATGTCAACTTGGGAGACCAGAATTAGTAATTTTTGAATCATCTCTCCTCATGTTTGTAACAGAGACTAAACAATAATTAATCTTAAGGGAAGGACAGCTATTTTCCCATAGCAACCTTGCTATAACAGTACCTCAAACAGACAAACTATAGAATCTTCAACCTTCATCAAGAAAAAATTCAAGAGAAAAAATTTCACTGAAGTGGCAGCAGGAACAAGGCAAAGGAAGGTCTATGCCCAAATTCTTGAAATTCTAATAAAATTGGTGACTGATACCTCATGCTTTTTGGAAGAACTTTAATTGTACATCTAAAACCATCCTTCACTAACACAGGCATGACAGAAAAGCACAGAGCTATACGCTAACCTTAATGAGATCTATTTAAAGCATCTCAACAATTATTTTGTAATGGTTTCAAGTTCAAAAGTAAGGTACATTTCTATATGGAGTTCTAAGAGCACCTCAGGGCTGAAGTGCCCTGTTCATAATCTGGGACTGTGGTTCATTAAAGGAGACAGGAGCTGGAAAAATTACCAAGTTGTAAGAAAAATTTAAGTTCCTGCACATTTTATAAAGCATTCCTATATCAGCAACAAACCTTTCTCAAACAACCTGAATTCCTCGCAGTTATAAACCGGGACATTTATAGAGAAATATCCACACTCCACATCTGCTGATCTTTATCATGCCCCACAACTGAATTATTTCTAAACATAAGTGGGAATGTCCCGCTTTTGTTTTCACCTTTTATTTAAGTACCGCTTCCTCCAGGAGACCTTCCCAGACCCCTGGAATAGGTCATGTCTTGCACAGGGTATTTATTTAGCACTCTATACTTCCCCCATGGCATTTCCCATCACATTCTGTCTACAGGAATTAACCTTTTAGCTAACTTATGGCTTAATACTGTAGATAGTGAACCGACTTCTGTCCCACCCCCAGCTCTTACTGAGGTTCTCTTGGAATTTGGAGATTCTATGTTAAGACTCACTAATCTAATCTAAATCCCCTAGTTTATGAGTTAAGAAACAAGCCCTATCTATGGTAGCATACAACAATAGTAACACATCCAATCTGAGTCAGGCTTAGACAAGAATTTAAGTTTCAGAATTCAACACAAAGGACTTCTAAGTGTTGAGATCATTTTTTAACCCATCACAAGAATCTGACCTGTTTCCTCCACCTTTTTTTTTCCCCAGCACCAGCCAATCCTCTCCCCTTGCTCTCAGCCTGGCTTTCAGTCTGGCTCAGACAGGCATTTATCAGAGTTAAGGAGAGATATACTCTGATTCTATGCCACATCTCTTAAAATCAACATCATCCTCTAAATATTCTGCCAATACGCACCCCTCAGAACACTCCCTGCCTCTGCTTCTCCAACACAGTTACTGTTCCCTCCTCTCCTACTTTATCACACTTCTCACCATTGTTGCCCTTGCAAAGACTCTTCTCCCCCTGCACAAACATTTTGACTTAGATTATTCCAAGACAGTAGCCCCTGGTCTCAGCTAATAATCTTCGGGCCAGCAAATTCCCTAGATACTAAGTTTAAAAGCTAAAGCCACTACTTCATCCCTACCTATCAATGTTCTTTTTTACAACTTTCAATAAAGTATTAGATTAAAATGAATGATAAGGATTTGTTCCATTTTCTACTCAGGAAGAATCCACTATTATGTGAGACTTATGGAAAGCAGTACCGTGCCTCCTACCCCTGGAGAGAAAGAAAGGCGGATATTCTCTTTCTTGTAGCAATTTAGACATTTGCTCATGATGTGAGGCTCCACCAATCTTGCCTTGTACTTTGAGTCTCTAGAGAGGGAGGTGAATGTGAAAGGACAGTGAAAGAGTGTTCCTAACTCAGGACTGAAAATCCAGGGTAAGATGCCAGATACAGATATAAGGAGTGTATCCTCTAATGTATGTTCTTCCCTCTTTGTTGTGTTATATGCATACTTACATATTTTAACTCATTTTCTCTCACTTTTCCATAACTATTGTATATGGACTGTGTTAGAAATAGTTAACTTTATAGTTTATTCCTTAGATCACAGAAAACGGAAAGAGGATCCTGATAGAACATGGTCAAACTGTGGAGATTCTAGGTTTTTAACAAGGTGAAGTAACTGACAAGACTAAGAACCCTATATGTGAAGATGGACTATATAGCCAGTTCTACAAAGAAGACTTAGGTTCACTGTAACTGGAGACATTTGTCTTCTTAAAGTACATAAAGAATGGGTTTCCCTGGTGGTTCAGCCAGTAAAGAACCTGCCTGCAATGCAAGAGAACTGGGTTCCATCCCTGAGTTGGGAAGATTCCCCTGGAGAAGGGAATGGCAACCTACTCCCGTATTCTTGCCGGGAGAATTCCATGGACTAGAGGAGCCTGACAGGCTACAGGGGCCACGTGGGGTCACAAAGAGTCAGACATGACTGAGCAACTAATACACACACATGAAGAATAGTGTAGATGAAGTACATGAAGAAGTATGTAGATGCTGGACAGCCAACGAAATGACTAGAAGGAGGAGGCGCCTTTTTTTTTTTTTTTTTTTTTTTGGTTATCTGCTATCTGAATCCTGTCTTAATATTAGAAGGTTCTCCATTGTGTGGGTCAGCCATAGGATGAACAGATGATTCATTATTCCACATGGGAAAGCTACTAAGAGTTAAATGGGCACTGTTAATAATTATACTGGAATAATCAACATCAACTAGGACTGCTCCAAGCAAGCCAGGGGATTTGGCTGCTCAAACCCAAGAAAAGACAGTCTCTGCCTTCTACAATAGAAACCATCAAGAGAAAAAATCCCTCTCCCTGCTGCCTGACAGTTAGGACACAGGCACGTTTACTGGCTCACTCAGACACTCCTTGAAGAAATGACATAAAAATGCAGTGGCTATTAAAGAATATCACTAGCCCTTGTCACTACTAGACATATGAGTACCCAGTGGCCACAGGGCCAGCAAAAACACCCCACTAGCCACACTGTTCTTTGTATATGGCCATGCCTGGGTGTAGTATCTAGTCTCCCAAATGGCTCCCAATAAACCTTATCTACAGGTATTTCATCCCTTATAATAGTCCCCACTTAAACAACGAATGTAGGGCTTCCCAGGTGGAGATAGTGGTAAAGAACCCGCCTGCCAATTCAGGGGACATAAGAGATGCAGGTTTGATCCCTGGGTTGGGAAGATCCCCTGGAGGAGGGCATGGCAATCCATTCCAGTATTCTTGCCTGAAGAATCCCATGGACAGACGAGCCTGGTGGGCTACAGTCCATGGGGTCACAAACAGTCAGACATGACTGAAATGAATTAGCACAGTGAATGTGGGTTGACCTGTGACTTGCCTCAACCAACAGAATGTAGAGAAAGTGATGCTATGCCAGCTTGAGACCTGCACCTTGGAAAGACCTGGGATATTCTACTTTTGTTCTTTGGGGAGCCCTGGCTCATCATTTAATAGTCTGATCACTCTACTGGAGAGACCACGGGTAGAGGGAACAGCTCTAAGAAAACAGAGAACAAGAAAGGCCCAGCAGTTCAGAGGGAGAAGCTCTAAGATGACAGAGAAGAAGAAAGGCCTGGCAGTTCAACTATTCCTGTCAAAGTGCCAGACTTGTAAAGTCTTAGACATCCAGCCAGTTCGGTGTTCAAATGAGTGTAGCCATGCTCTGCCCAGCTAACCGATAGAATCAAGAGAGAGAGTGTTTCTTAAAGCCACCATGCTAGTGTTGTTACATAGTAGTAAATAACTACAGCTCTAAGTAGTCAGTTTGCCAGCCTATTTGAGCTATTCCCATTTCATGATTTCATGAGACTAGTTCTCTAGTTTTCCCATTTCAGTTTATTAGTCTTTATACAAACCTCTTTTCTATCTCCTGATTTACTGATTAGTTTTCTAATTTTCCTGCTTCAGTTCATTAGTTTTTATGCAAACCTATTTTCACTCTCCTGATTCATTGATTGCTTTCTAAATATAATTATCTCCACTTTTTCTCACTGTAGGCAGGTACTCCCCAACATCTCAAACATGAATGCTTCATTTTTACTTAATAAATTGCATGTAGCAAGTGTACTTTTAGTAACTACTCACTGAAAAAAACATAAAATGGCAAAAAGCAATTAAGAACTCAGAAACAGCTTTAAGCAGATGTGTCTATCCTTCAGAATAACCATAGACATATATTCAAAAACATCCATGTAGAAGCATGTTACTTACTTAGTACTTGGGAAGTTTACAAATGTCTGGACTCTTTCCATAGCTCCTTACCCTCAAAGTCCACATCCCAGAGGATGGGAGCCACTTAGTAGGCACACGTTTCTTGTTTACATTCCCTTGAGATGAAGTGGTTCCCAAAATACACTATTTCTTGGGAAAGAAAAGCAATCTGGAAGACATTGTAGCTCTGGACAGATAATATCACTGAGAACAGAATAAACACATAATTTTTAAAAATTCCAAGATACCATCTTCAAAGAATGAAGTAGTGGGGAAAATCAACATTTTGGAGATGAATTGGTATCAAAGTTTTGATAACAAGGCACCTGAATCATAGAAGCAAAGATATTTATGAATGCTATTAATGGTTAACCATGGATAGTCCCTCAATCCGGCCACTTCCCTTCCCACATCCTTCCTATAAATAAGAAGGCATCTACAGACAGATCTTTTCCTATTTTGCCACTGGCCCACCACCAAAGGGAAAAAAAAATAACTTCTTTATGGTTTGAGAGGATGCCAGAATTTAAAAGGTGGACTTTCGCAGAGACAGGAGGGAGGGGGGCACACAGGGGTTGTTTTGTATCTCATGAACATTTCTGATAGTGAGAAAAAATAATTAAAAGAAAGGAATAGCTTTCTGCTTGAGAACATGTCTAATTCACTATTACTTATTAAAATAAAAAAAGGTTATCCATATAAACTTAGAAATAATTTCTCCTCACTATATGTGTAATTTGGTCCAGCAGTTACTTCAAATAGGGTCATTTTTCAGTTATACAGGTGTCTCTGGTGATAACCCAAGGAATATCTTAACACATGAAGCAGGCACATACTACTTTAGAGGAATCTAAGGAGCCCCTCTTGGTGACTGATAGTTCAGAGCTTAGCACAGAGATGAAAGCTTATAACAGAAATATTCTAAACGGATACGACAGCTACACAGATGGCATTTTTTAAACTTAACAGTAATATAAAGTAATGGTATTATTGCAAGGTTAGACAAGTAGGAAAGGTTCCGACTGTGCCATCTGATTTAAAAATGACCAACATAACTTTCCCCCTGGAAACTGTAATCCTCTGGTATTGTGCTTCTACTAGTTTTGTGATCATCAGCTCCTGGAATCCCTGTGAAAAATCAATATTCCAACTTTCTCCCATGCTGTCTGCCTAAATTTATTGTTACTATCAAATCATCTAATTTCAATAAATCCCAAAATAATAATTGCAAGTATTCATCAGGATGTTATAACTATTTTCTTAAAAAAAATTCACTTCTGAAGAGAGCTGTTTTTCTCTCTCAACTGAGGCCCTGGGCCTGGCTAGGAATCATTAGCCAGTGAATGGATGTAAGAAATTCAAACATATTATGAAAATCTTTGAATAATTCAGTTACCAGGTCAGTCAGCCATTAGAGGCAAATGCCCAAGAAATCAGGCTTCATTAGCTAGCTGCTGGCTTCATATAGAGCTGCCCTAAGGATTCTGAGTACTAAAAAATATCCCATGCTCCCTGTCTTCCCTGTCATAGCGTATTATGAACTTCTTTAAAATTAGAACATGGGGGGAAGGGAGGGACAAGAGGGGACTTGAATATTCATCAAGTGCCTATTCTGTTCCAAACCCTACCCCAGACACATAAATATTATTTAATTTAATCCTTATAACAATCCATGTTAACTATTATCTTCCCATTCAATATTTTATAAATGAGATTCGTGAAACTCAGAGCCATCCAGGGTCATGCATCTAATAAATGGTGAATAGTAAATTTGAACACAGGTCTGGCTAACTCTATATCCCACCTGCCAGCTATGTGTGGGCACAAACGCATAGGCCTCTTTTCCCAGCCCACACCACTTTACAGTCAGCAAACAGAAAGTTGAGAGACAAAGAGGAGAGTGTGCAAAAACAAGTAGTATGAAGTACAGGTAACAACTTGGTAGCAGGAAAAATATATATATAAACTTCAGTCAGACAGCACAAGACTTCTATATTTTGCAGGAATGTGCTCCAAAGTCAGTCTGTGGACCATTCTTTCCTTTTTATCCTACCCATGATTAGTATTTAGCAAACTTCCATCAGCCAAATGCCCAAGTAACTTTCACACTCATCTTTGGAGCAATGTTACTGTTTTATTAAAAATTTTCTACTTCCAGTATTTGCACTTTCAACTAATGGAAGAAGGATGCCTTCTATCTAAATAGACTCATAGGGACTTCTCCGACCCTCCAGCAGTTAAGACTCTGTGTGCCCACTTTAGCAGGGTGCAATTTCGACCCCTGATCTGGGAATTAAGATCCCATATGCTATGCAGCATGGCCAAAAATAATAGTAACAATAATGGATAGAGACTTACCATAGATTTTTAACTGCTAATTATGTACTATCAGTTATTAAAGATTATGTTTATTTTTGTCCAGTCTGGTGTTTTCTCCTGACTCAGATAATATACACAACAATGAATTCAGTACACTAATCAGACATCCTCAATTTACATTTTCATCAAAGTTGATCATTCTAATGGAGCTTATTCTCCATTATCATCTTTAATGTCCCATACAAAGGTCCATTACTTCACCTATTAATTGGTAAATGTAAACTATATGGGAACAGATTTAGGAACAGATTGTGAGGCATATAAAAAATCATTAAAAACCTCTGTACTCAGAATTGAATTTTTTTGGTGTATAATCCAGTGCTTCGGGACCTTTGAAATCAGGCTGAGAGGAGACAATCTGTCCTCATTCTGAAGAGATAGGGTGCATCTTAACAGTAATTGGGGGTTGTTGATGAGGTCTTTCAAGATGCACTGTCAAGTGGAAGGCTGCTTCTTATCGGGATTTCTTCCTTACTGGTATATGTTGGGAAACTCTCCTGCCTTTAACACATTTTTAGATGGGGAACTGAAGCCTTTATTCATGAAATTATCTAAGACTCAGAGAGCTGCTGCTTTCCCTAGCCAACTCTCAAATGGGAAATAATGAAAACAGAATTTGGGGGGGTCCGGGAGACAGACTGTGGGAAGCAGAGCTTCTTTTGAATGCAATTATCTCTTTATGAAATAGTAGAAATATAACTGGCAACACAACATATGACTAGACGCTGTAGAACAACAGTATAAGGGATTAAACACAAGAGTTTTGATTCTAACACAGGAGGCTCATAACTTCAAAGAAACCACTTTAAAGAAGTGAGTGAGGAATACTTCCCACTCATTTCCAGTATTAAAAAGTTTACAGAGAAGTATATAAGTTATCTGTTATCACAATAATGCTGTGTTCCAAATGCACCAATGCTATTTGTCTTAAAAAGATATTCCCTTACCATTTGTCCTAAGTCTATGTATGGATTGACTGGATGATTCTGCTGATCTGGGTCAGGTTTTNGACTGAAAAAAACATAAAATGGCAAAAAGCAATGAAGAACTCAGAAACAGCTTTAAGCAGATGTGTCTATCCTTCAGAATAACCATAGACATATATTCAAAAACATCCATGTAGAAGCATGTTACTTACTTAGTACTTGGGAAGTTTACAAATGTCTGGACTCTTTCCATAGCTCCTTACCCTCAAAGTCCACATCCCAGAGGATGGGAGCCACTTAGTAGGCACACGTTTCTTGTTTACATTCCCTTGAGATGAAGTGGTTCCCAAAATACACTATTTCTTGGGAAAGAAAAGCAATCTGGAAGACATTGTAGCTCTGGACAGATAATATCACTGAGAACAGAATAAACACATAATTTTTAAAAATTCCAAGATACCATCTTCAAAGAATGAAGTAGTGGGGAAAATCAACATTTTGGAGATGAATTGGTATCAAAGTTTTGATAACAAGGCACCTGAATCATAGAAGCAAAGATATTTATGAATGCTATTAATGGTTAACCATGGATAGTCCCTCAATCCGGCCACTTCCCTTCCCACATCCTTCCTATAAATAAGAAGGCATCTACAGACAGATCTTTTCCTATTTTGCCACTGGCCCACCACCAAAGGGAAAAAAAAATAACTTCTTTATGGTTTGAGAGGATGCCAGAATTTAAAAGGTGGACTTTCGCAGAGGCAGGAGGGAGGGGGGCACACAGGGGTTGTTTTGTATCTCATGAACATTTCTGATAGTGAGAAAAAATAATTAAAAGAAAGGAATAGCTTTCTTCTTGAGAACATGTCTAATTCACTATTACTTATTAAAATAAAAAAAGGTTATCCATATAAACTTAGAAATAATTTCTCCTCACTGTATGTGTAATTTGGTCCAGCAGTTACTTCAAATAGGGTCATTTTTCAGTTATACAGGTGTCTCTGGTGATAACCCAAGGAATATCTTAACACATGAAGCAGGCACATACTACTTTAGAGGAATCTAAGGAGCCCCTCTTGGTGACTGATAGTTCAGAGCTTAGCACAGAGATGAAAGCTTATAACAGAAATATTCTAAACGGATACGACAGCTACACAGATGGCATTTTTTAAACTT
The DNA here is from genome assembly GCA_006410735.1 of Raphicerus campestris. Taxonomy (NCBI): domain Eukaryota; kingdom Metazoa; phylum Chordata; class Mammalia; order Artiodactyla; family Bovidae; genus Raphicerus; species Raphicerus campestris. The sequence goes on along the minus strand of SJYW01050323.1, from coordinate 292,591 downwards.
AACAGTAATATAAAGTAATGGTATTATTGCAAGGTTAGACAAGTAGGAAAGGTTCCGACTGTGCCATCTGATTTAAAAATGACCAACATAACTTTCCCCCTGGAAACTGTAATCCTCTGGTATTGTGCTTCTACTAGTTTTGTGATCATCAGCTCCTGGAATCCCTGTGAAAAATCAATATTCCAACTTTCTCCCATGCTGTCTGCCTAAATTTATTGTTACTATCAAATCATCTAATTTCAATAAATCCCAAAATAATAATTGCAAGTATTCATCAGGATGTTATAACTATTTTCTTTAAAAAAATTCACTTCTGAAGAGAGCTGTTTTTCTCTCTCAACTGAGGCCCTGGGCCTGGCTAGGAATCATTAGCCAGTGAATGGATGTAAGAAATTCAAACATATTATGAAAATCTTTGAATAATTCAGTTACCAGGTCAGTCAGCCATTAGAGGCAAATGCCCAAGAAATCAGGCTTCATTAGCTAGCTGCTGGCTTCATATAGAGCTGCCCTAAGGATTCTGAGTACTAAAAAATATCCCATGCTCCCTGTCTTCCCTGTCATAGCGTATTATGAACTTCTTTAAAATTAGAACATGGGGGGAAGGGAGGGACAAGAGGGGACTTGAATATTCATCAAGTGCCTATTCTGTTCCAAACCCTACCCCAGACACATAAATATTATTTAATTTAATCCTTATAACAATCCATGTTAACTATTATCTTCCCATTCAATATTTTATAAATGAGATTCGTGAAACTCAGAGCCATCCAGGGTCATGCATCTAATAAATGGTGAATAGTAAATTTGAACACAGGTCTGGCTAACTCTATATCCCACCTGCCAGCTATGTGTGGGCACAAACGCATAGGCCTCTTTTCCCAGCCCACACCACTTTACAGTCAGCAAACAGAAAGTTGAGAGACAAAGAGGAGAGTGTGCAAAAACAAGTAGTATGAAGTACAGGTAACAACTTGGTAGCAGGAAAAATATATATATAAACTTCAGTCAGACAGCACAAGACTTCTATATTTTGCAGGAATGTGCTCCAAAGTCAGTCTGTGGACCATTCTTTCCTTTTTATCCTACCCATGATTAGTATTTAGCAAACTTCCATCAGCCAAATGCCCAAGTAACTTTCACACTCATCTTTGGAGCACTGTTACTGTTTTATTAAAAATTTTCTACTTCCAGTATTTGCACTTTCAACTAATGGAAGAAGGATGCCTTCTATCTAAATAGACTCATAGGGACTTCTCCGACCCTCCAGCAGTTAAGACTCTGTGTGCCCACTTTAGCAGGGTGCAATTTCGACCCCTGATCTGGGAATTAAGATCCCATATGCTATGCAGCATGGCCAAAAATAATAGTAACAATAATGGATAGAGACTTACCATAGATTTTTAACTGCTAATTATGTACTATCAGTTATTAAAGATTATGTTTATTTTTGTCCAGTCTGGTGTTTTCTCCTGACTCAGATAATATACACAACAATGAATTCAGTACACTAATCAGACATCCTCAATTTACATTTTCATCAAAGTTGATCATTCTAATGGAGCTTATTCTCCATTATCATCTTTAATGTCCCATACAAAGGTCCATTACTTCACCTATTAATTGGTAAATGTAAACTATATGGGAACAGATTTAGGAACAGATTGTGAGGCATATAAAAAATCATTAAAAACCTCTGTACTCAGAATTGAATTTTTTTGGTGTATAATCCAGTGCTTCGGGACCTTTGAAATCAGGCTGAGAGGAGACAATCTGTCCTCATTCTGAAGAGATAGGGTGCATCTTAACAGTAATTGGGGGTTGTTGATGAGGTCTTTCAAGATGCACTGTCAAGTGGAAGGCTGCTTCTTATCGGGATTTCTTCCTTACTGGTATATGTTGGGAAACTCTCCTGCCTTTAACACATTTTTAGATGGGGAACTGAAGCCTTTATTCATGAAATTATCTAAGACTCAGAGAGCTGCTGCTTTCCCTAGCCAACTCTCAAATGGGAAATAATGAAAACAGAATTTGGGGGGGTCCGGGAGACAGACTGTGGGAAGCAGAGCTTCTTTTGAATGCAATTATCTCTTTATGAAATAGTAGAAATATAACTGGCAACACAACATATGACTAGACGCTGTAGAACAACAGTATAAGGGATTAAACACAAGAGTTTTGATTCTAACACAGGAGGCTCATAACTTCAAAGAAACCACTTTAAAGAAGTGAGTGAGGAATACTTCCCACTCATTTCCAGTATTAAAAAGTTTACAGAGAAGTATATAAGTTATCTGTTATCACAATAATGCTGTGTTCCAAATGCACCAATGCTATTTGTCTTAAAAAGATATTCCCTTACCATTTGTCCTAAGTCTATGTATGGATTGACTGGATGATTCTGCTGATCTGGGTCAGGTTTTGGTGGTCTCAGCCAGGCTCAGTCATGTGAGTATAGTCAGCCAATGTGTGGGCTGGGACCTGGTCTATCTAGGTGTCCATAGCTGGGATGTCTGTCTCTCTCTTCTAAATACAGAAGACTAGCCCAGGCATGTTCCCAAGAGAACAGGTGAACATCACAAGCAAATCACTGACCAAGGTAAATCACATGATCAAGCCCACCATCAGAGAAGGGGCTACAAAGTCACAGGAAAAAGATTAAGGGCACATTAACCAGGGACCTTCATGCACTCAATGGACAAGAAGTCTTTTAGGAACTAATTCTAAACAGAATCATTAACAGTGGTTGAGTCACGGCTTCCTCTGACTAAAATAAGTGAAATACACTTCCATTAGACCACATATAAGTTAAACAAAGGGGACTAGCACAATTGGAGTTAGTTATTCTTATCTTTATAGATGTGTCTTCATTAAATTTTACCAAGTTTATTACATATCAGGAAGAATATAGAGGTGAGAAGATTGTGATTAATAAGTAATCTAATCTGCCAGTGATATGGACTGCTAAATGCTAAAATATATGCATTTATAAAGGTTACAACATTCAGAATCACCAACCAAGTCAGGAAAACTGAAGCTAGAAGTTGAAAGTGAAAGTTGCTCAGTCGTGTCTGACTCTTTGCAATCCTATGGGTTGTACAGTCCATAGAATTCTCCATGCCAGAATACTGGAGTGGGTAGCCTTTCCCTTCTCCAGGGGATCTTCCCAACCCAGGGATCAAACCAGATCTCCCGCATTGGTGGCAGATTCTTTACCAGCTGAGCCACAAGGGAAGCCAGAGGTTGGCAAAGCAAAATTTCCCATGGTTTATGTGATTACAAATTAAATGATATAAAAGTGGAAAAGTTAATGTCCCCCTAAAGGCTTTCAGTTCTACACTGACTGACTGTTGAGAGTTTAAATTTTTAACCTGTTACTGCATTCAAGAAGCTTTTGCATTTAATTATTGTGGCAGGAAAGTAAGAAGGAGGAACAGGAGGAGGAAGTAAGAGAAAAAGGGAGGAGGAAGGAAAGGATGAAAGGGAGGGTGCCAAGGGGAGAAAAATTGAGCTTATCTCTCCTCAAAGCTCACTTTCTGATAGCTAATGTTGCCTGTTTTATCCTGATTCACAGCTTCCTACAGGGAGCCTATGAAGGAGTCCTTTCTGCTTCTCCAGCTTTCCAACTGAAAGGACAGGTAGAGAATGTTATTAGGCTCTGGGTTGATATATCAAGAGGACTATTCATTCCCCCAAAAAACAGTTGGCCATATATGGCTGTCATTCACAAGTCCAGCTGCGAACTATTCTACATCATATGTCTGGATTCACTTGGCATTTTAGACAACAATTCTAAAATATGATACATTCTTGAATAGTGGCTTTGCAATTTTCCCTCTCCTGTCCTCCCTGGCCAAAGGATCAAGGCCAAAGCTTGGAAAACACCTATCTGAAACATTCTCCTACTCCCAGATTTGTTCACTGTCCTATAGAGCAGTAGTGGAATCCCACAGTGGAAAATGTGAATGACATTGCTTCCTGACAGAAGATTTTTTTCTAGGATCACAACTTCCCTCAATCTCTTGCAATGCCAAGAACTGGTGAGATGTGGAGTAATTTTTTAGGACATAGGAAAAACATATTTGGAAATTGACTTTAACTTAAAAGTTACTTCTCATTCAAAACAGTAGTGAAGTTGCTCAGTTGTGTCCGACTCTTTGCAACCCTGTGGACTGTAGGCTACCAGGCTCCTCCGTCCATGGGATTCTCCAGGCAAGAGTACTGGAGTGGGTTGCCATTTCCTTCTGCGGGGGATCTTCCAGACCCAGGGATTGAACCCGGGTATCTCACATCGCAGGCAGATGCCCTAACCTCTGAGCCACCAGGGAAGCCCTCAAAACAGTATGAACTGGACAATTTTCTAGTTCCTGAGCTTAGAGATGTGACTAAACACAGACCCTGCCTTGAACATCGAGTTTTTAAAAGTCATCTAAAACATCACTGTAGGTGATTAGCAGTGGCCCAGATGGAAAGAGAGCGACTAGCCCTAAGGAAGATAAAAGATCAAGGAGAGTCTACCAGCCCTGTTGAATCTTGGTTGAAGACACAGAGTGGTAGGAAAAGCACCTTCCCCACATGTGACAGCTAGCCCAGTGTGTAATCCCAGTGAACCAAAGTATGCAACCTGGGACAAGTTACTTCACCATTCTGACCTTACTTTACTAGTAAGTTAAATGGGATTAATGGGAGACACAACCTCATAGGCTTTTGTAGATGTTTATCTACATAAAGTGTCTGGGACAGTAACTGTAACATAGTGATCATTTAGTAAACATTAGATATCATTACTAATTGTTGTTGCTAAAATGTATTTAGTACTGCAGGATATTAGCCTAGCATGTTGCAAGCCATATCTTAAAACCCTTGATCTGAATATCATCATTATCATCTCCATTTGGCAGATGAGGATACCAAAGCACACAGGAGTTAATACAATTTGAACTTCAGTCTTACTTCAACTCCCTTACTCTTCATAGTGATTAAATGATTCTGTTACTGTTATTACTCTAACCATACATCTCTTCTCTGAGCCTATGATACCTTACAGTCAGCAAACTGAAACTGTGAGACTGGAAGTGGAGGGCACGTACAATGAAGCAGTATGAAGTACCAGTGAACAGTTTGGTGGTAAGAAAGAAATAAAGTCACATGTGAGTGAAATTATAACAGTCTGGATTCATTTAGTATAGGGGCAAATAAACTGCATAATTCAATGGCACTTAAAGCTAATGCTATATAAGAAAACAGTACAATAGGGAATTGTATATTAATGNCCAAAGCTTGGAAAACACCTATCTGAAACATTCTCCTACTCCCAGATTTGTTCACTGTCCTATAGAGCAGTAGTGGAATCCCACAGTGGAAAATGTGAATGACATTGCTTCCTGACAGAAGATTTTTTTCTAGGATCACAACTTCCCTCAATCTCTTGCAATGCCAAGAACTGGTGAGATGTGGAGTAATTTTTTAGGACATAGGAAAAACATATTTGGAAATTGACTTTAACTTAAAAGTTACTTCTCATTCAAAACAGTAGTGAAGTTGCTCAGTTGTGTCCGACTCTTTGCAACCCTGTGGACTGTAGGCTACCAGGCTCCTCCGTCCATGGGATTCTCCAGGCAAGAGTACTGGAGTGGGTTGCCATTTCCTTCTGCGGGGGATCTTCCAGACCCAGGGATTGAACCCGGGTATCTCACATCGCAGGCAGATGCCCTAACCTCTGAGCCACCAGGGAAGCCCTCAAAACAGTATGAACTGGACAATTTTCTAGTTCCTGAGCTTAGAGATGTGACTAAACACAGACCCTGCCTTGAACATCGAGTTTTTAAAAGTCATCTAAAACATCACTGTAGGTGATTAGCAGTGGCCCAGATGGAAAGAGAGCGACTAGCCCTAAGGAAGATAAAAGATCAAGGAGAGTCTACCAGCCCTGTTGAATCTTGGTTGAAGACACAGAGTGGTAGGAAAAGCACCTTCCCCACATGTGACAGCTAGCCCAGTGTGTAATCCCAGTGAACCAAAGTATGCAACCTGGGACAAGTTACTTCACCATTCTGACCTTACTTTACTAGTAAGTTAAATGGGATTAATGGGAGACACAACCTCATAGGCTTTTGTAGATGTTTATCTACATAAAGTGTCTGGGACAGTAACTGTAACATAGTGATCATTTAGTAAACATTAGATATCATTACTAATTGTTGTTGCTAAAATGTATTTAGTACTGCAGGATATTAGCCTAGCATGTTGCAAGCCATATCTTAAAACCCTTGATCTGAATATCATCATTATCATCTCCATTTGGCAGATGAGGATACCAAAGCACACAGGAGTTAATACAATTTGAACTTCAGTCTTACTTCAACTCCCTTACTCTTCATAGTGATTAAATGATTCTGTTACTGTTATTACTCTAACCATACATCTCTTCTCTGAGCCTATGATACCTTACAGTCAGCAAACTGAAACTGTGAGACTGGAAGTGGAGGGCACGTACAATGAAGCAGTATGAAGTACCAGTGAACAGTTTGGTGGTAAGAAAGAAATAAAGTCACATGTGAGTGAAATTATAACAGTCTGGATTCATTTAGTATAGGGGCAAATAAACTGCATAATTCAATGGCACTTAAAGCTAATGCTATATAAGAAAACAGTACAATAGGGAATTGTATATTAATGATGCTAAAACATCAAAAGAAAGTCAAATTATGTTCAGAGTTCTGTTTAAGAAGTGAGGGAAGTATGAAATATTTTAAATAAAATTTCCTTTCAAAATAAAGTTCTAAAATTTATGGTAATTAAAAAATAAATTTCACTTATATATTTAAAATCTAATTTTTAGATGGTGAGACACAGAGTAACCATCAAATTGTTTTTAGTGTCTCTAAAATTCCTCTGGCCCCACTCCTATATTTTGAAGTGAGGGAACAAAGACTTAGAAAGTTTAACTTATCTGGAGTTATATAGTTAATTAGTACCAGAGCTGGGACTTGAGCTTTGAATAGTTACTGAAAATGCTTATAGTTTGATCAATCGGTTGAAATCAGTTTGGATCTCAACTTTGAAATCATAGGGAGCTTTCAAAAATCATAATGCTTAAGCCACACCAGATTTTAACATTTTTAAAGCTCCTCAAGTGATTCTTATGTATTGAGAACCACTGATCAATAATAATTTTATGGTACATCTACTAAGAGCCATGTAATGTCCTGAGCATTGGGGATATAGGAAAGAATAACACAGCTCTTACCCTCTGGATGCTTAATTCTAGCAGATAAGCATATGAACTGATCACCATAAATCAATATGATTGATGCTAGGATCAAATTTGCACATTGGAATTACTAGGGACCTTTTGAAATAACCAGAATCTCTAGGGGTGGGGCCTGAGCAGTGGATGTATTTTAAAGCTCCCCAGGCCAAGTTTTGAGAAGTACTTCGATTCCTGGGTTGGGAAGGTCCCCTGGAGAAGGAAATGGCAATCCACTCCAGCACTCTTGCTTGGAAAATACCATGGATGGAAGAGCCTGATAGGCTGCAGTCCCTGGGGTCGCAAAGAGTCGGACACAACTGAGTAACTTCAGTTCACAATAGACAAAAATGTCTTAGCAAAATAGCCCTCTGGTCTGTGGAAGTTAAGAGACACAAAGTATTTGGACAGGAGAAGGATGAGAAAAGTGTTATTCAGGCAAAAAGCTCAGACATGGAGACATGAGACATTAAATGTCTAGGAAACTACAGGTTACTTGGGACATCTGGGAAGTCCAGTGAGATGAAGGAGTGGACAGAAGATAAATTAGATAGGACTGAAGCTAGAGGCTAGAGTGTGATAGTTTAACATTCTACATTGAGGAGCTTGAAATTTACCTCTAAGCTGGCTTTAAAAATTACATATATAAGCATAATTTGTACTGACTACATATACCTATCACTCTCATAGCTATTTTCAAGGCATGATTACACTGTGGGAGAGGTTTTTTGTTAATTCAAATAGTCTTCTTGATAATTTCTGTTTCTTTTTGGCTATTTGTCAGATCTAATTAGATTCTGATTGCATTTGCCCATAATGTAGCTGATAAAGAGTACATACTAAGAAAAAGCAAACTTCTAGTTCCACTATTGTCTTATTATTTTTTTGCAAGTCACTTGCCCATTATGTGAGGAGTTCATTAGGTTAAAATTGGAAGGCATAACCAATAAATATAGTTTAGCAGATTCACAAAGGCACTGCTTTCTACCACTCTGTATTGTAGAATTCCCTCTTTCCTTTGGTTACCTCAATCCAAACATGACTCAGAAACAATATGAGTGACAGTGTCACTCTATATTAAATGATAATGTATCTTTACTTCTTAATTATTTTCAACTACGTATGTTGTATGTGCTAGCATTTCTTCCTTTACCCAATCCAGTCACCTTGAACATTCTCTTTGAAAAACTCTGCTACAGTGATAGACATCATGGAAGAGTTCATGACTCAAAGAGTCAAAAGATCACTGATAGCAACTACAAAGAACATCCAGTACTGAAGGTGGGAAACCAATTAGAAAACTCTGGCGAAGGATAAAGTGAGCAAGAATTAGATGAAGGATGAACAAGTCAGTGACAGCAAGAATAAAGAGAAAAGGGAATATTCTAAAAATATTGAGAATAAAAGATGACAATTCCCATGAATTTGAGTGTAAGAGAAAAGTGATATATCAATTACGGCTCCATGTTTCCTTCCATACCTTTATGGAAGAAAGCAAAATATCAAGTAAACAATGACAACAACACTGGCAAAGTTTTCAGTAACTGGCTTTCTGTTAACACATCAATTTCCAAAGCTTTCAAGGCTTTTATATTTCCTCTTAATTTTTTAGAATGTATTCATTGATTATCTCTGATAATAAAGTCAATACAAACTCAGAGAAGTTTATTTCTTACAAATATATGAGAAGCAGATGAACCTCCCTCTTTGCACCATCAATCAGAGCAAACTAGCTCTTTCCAGCACCCTCTACTGTTTAGAGAGATTTAAACAATGAGTCACAATCAAATGAGCAGATGAGCCTCCCAATCAGTATCAGTATCTTAACCACTACAGATACAACCGGTCATAGTAATGCAGTACATATTTTTCATGTTGTGTGTATATGTCTAGTTTGTTAGAACTCAGATTTCTTTTTCACTTAAACTGGTGTCATCCCAATAATGGTATTCGCTGTTAGCAATGACTTCTTGTGCTATATCACAAACACAGGATATGATGCATATGGTTCCAGGAAGGAATTGGAAGGATAATATCTTCCTCTATCATGTGAGCAATTACCTGTTGCTAAGTCACTTCAGTTGTGTCTGACTCTGTGCAACCACATAGACAGCTGCAAACCAGGCTCCACCATCCCTGGGATTCTCCAGGCAAGAACACTGGAGTGGGTTGCCATTTACTTCTCCAATGCATGAAAGTGAAAAGTGAAAGTGAAGTCGCTCAGGCATGTCCAACTCTTCGCTACCCCATGGACTGCAGCCCACCAGGCTCCTCCATCCATGGGATTTTCCAGGCAAGAGTACCGGCATGGCTTCCCATTGCCTTCTCCAGAGCAATTACCTGCTTTTCCTTTATTTCCTTTTGTCTTTATCCCTGTGACACACAATATGCATAGTTAACATATAGCTGTGCTGAGTTATGACACTAGATATTTCTATCTTAGGAATGTTAAGTGCTGATACTAAACTTTGCAAACAGCTCTGCTATCTCAAAGTGAAATGAAAATGAGAAAGTAGTATCTTTTTTTAGGTATCGCATTATATTATATGATCACAAATACTATTTTATGTTACATTTTCAATAAATAACATATATTAGTTGCTAAATGGAAACAAGATGTAAAACTTTTCATCTTAGTAGAGTCATAAAACTATTAAGAAGATTGTAAGAAAAATGAAAGTGATAGTTGCTAAGTCTATAGCTCTCCAGGCTCCTCTGTTCATGGAATTCTCCATGCAAGAATACTTGAGTGGGTTGCTATTTCCTTCTCCAGGAGATCTTCCTGACATAGAGATTGAACCCAGGTGTCCCACATTGTGGGTAGATTCTTTACTGTCTGATCCACCAGGGGAGCTTCTCTGACAATGGGGAACATCACTATTCTACCTCTCCAGTAATTCTGCAACCACAGAGAATATAACTTTCACTCTTTTAGAAGTATTAAGAAGCAGTCTTTTATCCTCTTCATCTCTAGCTATAAAGTTGAATGATTTACGTAATTAATCAGATAGCACTGATGTGATGTCTATTGGCACATATGTATCAGTTGGACACAAAGTTAAGNAAGTTTATTTCTTACAAATATATGAGAAGCAGATGAACCTCCCTCTTTGCACCATCAATCAGAGCAAACTAGCTCTTTCCAGCACCCTCTACTGTTTAGAGAGATTTAAACAATGAGTCACAATCAAATGAGCAGATGAGCCTCCCAATCAGTATCAGTATCTTAACCACTACAGATACAACCGGTCATAGTAATGCAGTACATATTTTTCATGTTGTGTGTATATGTCTAGTTTGTTAGAACTCAGATTTCTTTTTCACTTAAACTGGTGTCATCCCAATAATGGTATTCGCTGTTAGCAATGACTTCTTGTGCTATATCACAAACACAGGATATGATGCATATGGTTCCAGGAAGGAATTGGAAGGATAATATCTTCCTCTATCATGTGAGCAATTACCTGTTGCTAAGTCACTTCAGTTGTGTCTGACTCTGTGCAACCACATAGACAGCTGCAAACCAGGCTCCACCATCCCTGGGATTCTCCAGGCAAGAACACTGGAGTGGGTTGCCATTTACTTCTCCAATGCATGAAAGTGAAAAGTGAAAGTGAAGTCGCTCAGGCATGTCCAACTCTTCGCTACCCCATGGACTGCAGCCCACCAGGCTCCTCCATCCATGGGATTTTCCAGGCAAGAGTACCGGCATGGCTTCCCATTGCCTTCTCCAGAGCAATTACCTGCTTTTCCTTTATTTCCTTTTGTCTTTATCCCTGTGACACACAATATGCATAGTTAACATATAGCTGTGCTGAGTTATGACACTAGATATTTCTATCTTAGGAATGTTAAGTGCTGATACTAAACTTTGCAAACAGCTCTGCTATCTCAAAGTGAAATGAAAATGAGAAAGTAGTATCTTTTTTTAGGTATCGCATTATATTATATGATCACAAATACTATTTTATGTTACATTTTCAATAAATAACATATATTAGTTGCTAAATGGAAACAAGATGTAAAACTTTTCATCTTAGTAGAGTCATAAAACTATTAAGAAGATTGTAAGAAAAATGAAAGTGATAGTTGCTAAGTCTATAGCTCTCCAGGCTCCTCTGTTCATGGAATTCTCCATGCAAGAATACTTGAGTGGGTTGCTATTTCCTTCTCCAGGAGATCTTCCTGACATAGAGATTGAACCCAGGTGTCCCACATTGTGGGTAGATTCTTTACTGTCTGATCCACCAGGGGAGCTTCTCTGACAATGGGGAACATCACTATTCTACCTCTCCAGTAATTCTGCAACCACAGAGAATATAACTTTCACTCTTTTAGAAGTATTAAGAAGCAGTCTTTTATCCTCTTCATCTCTAGCTATAAAGTTGAATGATTTACGTAATTAATCAGATAGCACTGATGTGATGTCTATTGGCACATATGTATCAGTTGGACACAAAGTTAAGATTTGCATATGCCTATAACCGCCTGAATGGTCTAGGGGTTTTCCCCACTTTCTTCAATTTTAGTCTGAATTTGCAATAAGCAGTTCATGATCTGAGCCACAGTCAGCTCCCAGTCTTCTTTTTGCTGACTGTATAGAGCTTCTTCATCTTTGGCTGCAAGTAATATAATCAATCTGATTTTTGTGTTGACAATATGATGATGTCCATGTGAGGAGTCTTATCTCATGTTCTTGTAAGAGAGTGTTTGCTATGACAAGTGCATTCTCTTGGCAAAACTCTATTAGTCTTTGCCCTGCTTCATTCTGTACTCCAAGGCCAAATCTGCCTGTTACTCAGCTGTTTCTTGACTTCCTACTTTTGCATTCCAGTCCCCTATAGTGAAAAGGACATCTTTTTTTGGATGTTAGTTCTAAAAGCTCTTGTAGGTCTTCATAGAACAGTTCAGCTTCTTCAGCATTACTGGTCATGGCATAGACTTGGATTATTGTGATATTAAAGGATTTGCCTTGGAAATGAACAGAGATCATTCTGTCATTTTTGAGATTGTATCCAAGTACTGCATTTCAGACTCTTTTGTTGACTATGATGGCTACTCCATTTCTTCTAAGGGATTACTGTCCGCAGTAGTAGATATAACAGTCACCCGAGTTAAATTCACACATTTCAGTCCATNTGTTGTGTGTATATGTCTAGTTTGTTAGAACTCAGATTTCTTTTTCACTTAAACTGGTGTCATCCCAATAATGGTATTCGCTGTTAGCAATGACTTCTTGTGCTATATCACAAACACAGGATATGATGCATATGGTTCCAGGAAGGAATTGGAAGGATAATATCTTCCTCTATCATGTGAGCAATTACCTGTTGCTAAGTCACTTCAGTTGTGTCTGACTCTGTGCAACCACATAGACAGCTGCAAACCAGGCTCCACCATCCCTGGGATTCTCCAGGCAAGAACACTGGAGTGGGTTGCCATTTACTTCTCCAATGCATGAAAGTGAAAAGTGAAAGTGAAGTCGCTCAGGCATGTCCAACTCTTCGCTACCCCATGGACTGCAGCCCACCAGGCTCCTCCATCCATGGGATTTTCCAGGCAAGAGTACCGGCATGGCTTCCCATTGCCTTCTCCAGAGCAATTACCTGCTTTTCCTTTATTTCCTTTTGTCTTTATCCCTGTGACACACAATATGCATAGTTAACATATAGCTGTGCTGAGTTATGACACTAGATATTTCTATCTTAGGAATGTTAAGTGCTGATACTAAACTTTGCAAACAGCTCTGCTATCTCAAAGTGAAATGAAAATGAGAAAGTAGTATCTTTTTTTAGGTATCGCATTATATTATATGATCACAAATACTATTTTATGTTACATTTTCAATAAATAACATATATTAGTTGCTAAATGGAAACAAGATGTAAAACTTTTCATCTTAGTAGAGTCATAAAACTATTAAGAAGATTGTAAGAAAAATGAAAGTGATAGTTGCTAAGTCTATAGCTCTCCAGGCTCCTCTGTTCATGGAATTCTCCATGCAAGAATACTTGAGTGGGTTGCTATTTCCTTCTCCAGGAGATCTTCCTGACATAGAGATTGAACCCAGGTGTCCCACATTGTGGGTAGATTCTTTACTGTCTGATCCACCAGGGGAGCTTCTCTGACAATGGGGAACATCACTATTCTACCTCTCCAGTAATTCTGCAACCACAGAGAATATAACTTTCACTCTTTTAGAAGTATTAAGAAGCAGTCTTTTATCCTCTTCATCTCTAGCTATAAAGTTGAATGATTTACGTAATTAATCAGATAGCACTGATGTGATGTCTATTGGCACATATGTATCAGTTGGACACAAAGTTAAGATTTGCATATGCCTATAACCGCCTGAATGGTCTAGGGGTTTTCCCCACTTTCTTCAATTTTAGTCTGAATTTGCAATAAGCAGTTCATGATCTGAGCCACAGTCAGCTCCCAGTCTTCTTTTTGCTGACTGTATAGAGCTTCTTCATCTTTGGCTGCAAGTAATATAATCAATCTGATTTTTGTGTTGACAATATGATGATGTCCATGTGAGGAGTCTTATCTCATGTTCTTGTAAGAGAGTGTTTGCTATGACAAGTGCATTCTCTTGGCAAAACTCTATTAGTCTTTGCCCTGCTTCATTCTGTACTCCAAGGCCAAATCTGCCTGTTACTCAGCTGTTTCTTGACTTCCTACTTTTGCATTCCAGTCCCCTATAGTGAAAAGGACATCTTTTTTTGGATGTTAGTTCTAAAAGCTCTTGTAGGTCTTCATAGAACAGTTCAGCTTCTTCAGCATTACTGGTCATGGCATAGACTTGGATTATTGTGATATTAAAGGATTTGCCTTGGAAATGAACAGAGATCATTCTGTCATTTTTGAGATTGTATCCAAGTACTGCATTTCAGACTCTTTTGTTGACTATGATGGCTACTCCATTTCTTCTAAGGGATTACTGTCCGCAGTAGTAGATATAACAGTCACCCGAGTTAAATTCACACATTTCAGTCCATTTCAGTTTGTTGAGTCCTAGAATGCCAACGTTCACTCTTGCTATCTTTTGTTTGACCACTTCCAATTTGCCTCGATTCATGGACCTAACATGCCAGGTTTCTATGCAATATTGCTCTTTACAGCATTGGACCTTGCTTCCATCACTGGTCACATCCACAGATGGGTGTTGTTTTTCCTTTGGCTCAGTCAAACAGAGTATCTGATAAACTACGGACAGGGGTTCATGACATTGTACAGGGGACAGGGATCAAGACCATCCCCAAGAAAAAGAAATGCATAAAAGCAAAATAACTGTCTGAGGAGGCCCTAAAAATAGCTGTGAAAAGAAGAGAAGTGAAAAGCAAAGGATAAAGGAAAGATATACCCATTTGAGTGTAGAGTCCCAAAGAATAGCAAGGAGAGATAAGAAAGGCTTCCTCAGAGATCATTGCAAAGAAATAGAGGAAAACAATAGAATGGGAAACACTAGAGATCTCTTCAAGAAAATTAGTGATACCAAGGGAACATTTCATGCAAAGATGGGCTCAATAAAAGACAGAAATGGTATGGACCTAACAGAAGCAGAAGATATGGCAAGAATACACAAAAGAACTGTACAAAACAGAACTTCATGACACAGATATCACAGATGGTGTGATCAATCACCTTGAGCCAGACATTCTGGAATGTGAAATCAAGTGGGCCTTAGAAAGCATCACTACAAACAAAGCTAATGGAGGTGATGGAATTCCAGTTGAGCTATTTCAAATCCTGAAAGATGATGCTGTGAAAGTGCTACACTCAATATGCCAGCAAATTTGGAAAACTCAGCAGTGGCCACAGGATTGGAAAAGATCAGTTTTCATTCCAATACCTAAGAAAGGCAATGCCAAAGAATGCTCAGACTGCCGCACAATTGCACTCATCTCACACACTAGCAAGGTAATGCTTAAAATTCTCCAAGACAGGCTTCAGCAATACATGAACCATGAACTTCCGGATTTTCTTGATGGTTTTAGAAAAGGCAGAGGAACCAGAGATCAAATTGCCAACATCTGCTGGATCATTGAAAAAGCAGGAGAATTCCAGATAAAGATCTATTTCTGCTTTATTGACTATGCCAAAGCATTTGACTGTGTGGATCACAATAAAGTGTGGAAAATTCTGAAAGAGATGGGAATACCAGACTACCTGACCTGCTTCTTGAGAAACCTATGTGCAGGTCAGTAAGCAACAGTTAGAACTGGACATGAGTACTGCAAAATAGAATAAAGTATTAAATAAATAAATAAAGTTTAAAAAAATAAAAAAAATTTTTTAAAAATTTAAAAAATAAAAAGAAAACTAATTTCAGAGCTTATTATAAACAATAAATCAGTCATGCATATTAGAGTTCAGTTTATCTGTTATATAATAAATTTCATGTACTTTATATGCATCTATTTTTTAAGTGTCTATGATACCTCAAATGATCAGTAACTATTACTGTAAAATATTTTCTGGAAAAACTTAAGTTCCTAAATTAGGTTCATTATTTAAACATAAAAAATTCATCTCTTAAAGCTAAATTTTGCATACCATGGATGTATCAACAGANCCTAACTTAAAAAAAAAAAAAAAAAAAAAAAAAAAAAGAACTGGACATGGAACAACAGACTGCTTCCAAACAGGAAAAGGAGTACCTCAAGGCTGTATATTGTCACCCTGCTTATTTAACTTCTATTCAGAGTACATCATGAGAAACGCTAGGATAAAAGAAGCACAAGCTGGAATCAAGATTGCCAGGAGAAATATCAATAACCTGAGATATGCAGATGATAGCATCCTTATGGCAGAAAGTGAAGAACTAAAGAGCCTCTTGATGAAAGTGAAAGAGGAGAGTGAAAAAGTTGGCTTAAAGCTCAACATTCAGAAAATGATCATGGCATCCAGTCCCATCACTTCATGGGAAATAGATGGGGAAACAGTGGAAACAGTGTCAGACTTTATTTTGGGGGGCTCCGAAATCACTGCAGATGGTGACTGCAGCCATGAAATTAAAAGACGCTTACTCCTTGGAAGGAAAGTTATGACCAACCAAAACAGCATATTAAAAAGCAGACATTACTTTGCCAACAAAGGTCCATCTAGTTAAGGCTATGATTTTTCCAGTAGTCATGTATTGACGTGGGAGTTAGTCTATAAAGAAAGCTGAGTGCCTAAGAATTGATGCTTTTGAACTGTGGTGTTGGAGAAGACTCTTGAGAGTCCCTTGGACTGCAAAGAGATCCAACCAGTCCATTGTAAAGGAGATCAGCCATAAGTGTTCATTGGAAGGACTGATGTTGAAGCTGAAACTCCAGTACTTTGGCCACCTGATGCAAAGTGCTGACTCATTTGAAAAACCCTGATGCTAGGAAAGATTGGCAGGAAGAGAAGGGGACAACAGAGGATGAGATGTTTGGATGGCATCACTGACTCAATGGACATGAGTTTGAGTAAACCCTGGGAGCTGATGATGGACAGGGCGTCCTGGCATGCTGCAGTCCATTGGGTTGCAAAGAGTTGGACACGACTGAGCTACTAAACTGACTGAACTGAGTGGTCCTCAAACTTCAGTAAGCATGAAAATTCCTTGGGGAGCATGTCACAAGACAGATTCCTGGGCCCCACCAGAGTTTCTGAATCCATAGCTCTCAGATGGGACTCAGAATTTGCTCCAACAAAACCCCAGGTATTGCTGATACTGCCAGCTGTCATTTCGGTAGCATTGACTATGCAATCCTCGATACCTAATTAGAAGGAAAAATGGTCTCAAGAAAGATAGACCCAGATATTGCCATCTCCCAAAAGATAGGTATCAGGTACAGAAAATCTCTTCCTTGAGACCAATCAGTACAAATGTGTCTGGGAGACAATAGTACAACTTCATGTTTCAGGAAAAAAAAAAAAAAAAGATATCTAGTAGGTTGGAAACAAAGGTCTGTATAGTCAAAACTATGATATTTCCACTAGTCATGTATGGATGTAAGAGTTGGACCATAAAGGAGGATGAGTGCCAAAGAATTGACTTTTTTCAAATTGTGGTACTAGAGAAGACTCTTGAGAGTCCCTTGGACAGCAAGTAGATCAAATCAGTCAATCCTAAAGGAATTAAACTCTGAATATTTTTTAAATGGACTGTTGGCTAAAGCTGAAGCTCCAATACTTTAGCCACCTAATGTGAAGAGCTGCCTCATTGGAAAAGACCCTGACGCTGGGAAAAGACTGAGGGCAGGAGGAGAAGAGGGCAACAGAGGATGAGATGTTTGGATAGCATCACCGACTCAATGGACATGAATTTGAGCAAACTCCAGGAGATAATGAGGGACAGGGAAGCCTCATTGCATACCAATGCTGCAGTCCATGGTAATGCAAAGAGTCAGACATGACTTTGCAACTGAACACACGTACACAGTAGATTGCATCAGTGGCCCGATTCTTCAGCCCTCCTTGTATGTATCTCTTTTACATCATATGATTTTTCAATTCATCCTGCTAGATAAGCAAAGTATATTTCCCTATCCTTTGGCTTTGGGTTTGACCACATGACTTTCTTTGGCCAATGAAATGTTAGCAGATGTGTTGTGATCACAGGCTTGAAAAGCCCTGGCCTTGCTGGCCTTCTCTCTTGTGGCTCTTATTACATGCCCCTGCTAGCTGACTGGCTTCAGCAAAAGGAGGGTAAGAGATTTGAGAAGCAAGGTCTGTCTGCCAGATTGAGCCCAGGTTACATCAGCCAACTGATCCCCAGACATCTGAGTGAGTTCAGCCAAGAGCAACAGAGCCAGCCTGCTAGGATCAGCTTCTTTCAGTCAACCCTCAGTGGACTGACAACAGATCTACAAGAATAAATACTTGAATATTAGCCACTGACATGGCTTTCATGCAGCACATTTTGTGACACTAGCAAAATGATGTAGCATCCTAAGGTTGTCTTTGGTAGCCAGGACTTGGCAAATAGCAGGAGGCATCCACCACCATATAGAATTGAAATCTGAACAAACCTGTGAGGTTAATAAGGACTACTTTCGAGAGTCATACCTTCTAGGAGACTTTAGAAATTAAGCATAAATCTTCAGGAAGTCCTAGACCCAATTCTATGAATTTTTTTTTTTTGGATTGAAAAACTGAAGCTCAAAGAAAATATAATAACATAGTATCAATAACAGGTTAGAACCAGGTTTCTAAAACCTGAGCTTTGTTTTCAGACTTTACAGTTTTTTCTTTTGAAAGGAAGTTAAACCTTTTTTGAAACTGCCAGACAGTCATCCAGTACTGTGTTTCCCACTTCCCTTCATTTGCTCAAGCCTATGAAAATGTCACTAATAATTAGGATTAGAAGGAATTAAAATTCATATTTTTAGGATACTTATTATACTAGAGCTGATAGTAACTGTGGCCAATAAAAATGATAATAACAATAATGCCCTGCAAAGAAAACAAATTATACCATTAGGTGAGAAGCATTTGTTCATAAGAGATAGAACCATATGTGGTATGTTTTCATTTCTTCTTTATTTACACTATTGTTCAAAAAAATTTAAATAAGCTATATTATTTTTATAAGGATAACTTTAAAGAAAAAAAACTGGGCATTGATATTTCTTGCTTTCGTTTTCCTTGGAAAGTGTGGAAAAGATGACTCCAGTTCTTTTAAGGTTGACCTGTGGTCCATTTTCACTCCATTAAGTAGCAAGAAAATGAAGCCTTCCCAGCAGGTACTGATTCATATAAGATCTTTTTGGCCAAAAATTCACATTTTTAGAGAACCTGATCTCCAAATATTAAAGTGATCAAGATCATAAAAATGTCTATGCTCCCAACTGATGCTGGGTATAGTAGGAAGATCATGAATCAGAAGGCCTAGAGCCTACATAATATTACTTAGTAATAAAATAATAATCAAAGCTATCATTTTTAAATATTTACTCCATGGATGGTATTGTGCAATGCAATTTTCATACATTATATAAAAACATTCCTTTGCCACCACACACACATTACATAAAAACATTCTTTTGAGTATTAAGATTGCCTTTATATAAGTGTAGAAACTGAGATAAAGTAATCTACCCAAGATTACAGAAAGAAAAAATGGCAAAGTCAGGATTCAAAACCAGTCTTTTCTATTCCTAAGGCTACACTTCACTACCAGTTCATGACAGCCTGGGATGATTTTATGTGGTTTGGGCAAGCATTCTTTGCCTCTGAGATAGTTTCCTCACTTTTAAGCTCTGGACAATAGCAGTACCCATCTTAGAGAATTTTGAGAGGATAACACATGCAGAAGGTCTTTTTCAACTACAAAATACAAACGGTTGGAGAGTCAGAATTCTAGTGTGGTCTGTTTGTTCTGTGGTAGAGGGCAGAGAGAGGAAGGTCAATATCTCTTGTAGATTCCCTCCACAAAGTGGACAGAAGATTGTAGGGGAAATTGTTCAAAGAACGTCCAAAGCCAACCCCTCATGTCCCAACTCATATTCACAGAACTATAAAAAGTTAGAATCAAGAGGAACCTTGGTAGCCATAAGCTAACATTACTCAACCTTCCTCTATTCGTAGATTTCACAAAAGAGGCATCAGAGACNAAAAAAAAAAAAAAAAGATATCTAGTAGGTTGGAAACAAAGGTCTGTATAGTCAAAACTATGATATTTCCACTAGTCATATATGGATGTAAGAGTTGGACCATAAAGGAGGATGAGTGCCAAAGAATTGACTTTTTTCAAATTGTGGTACTAGAGAAGACTCTTGAGAGTCCCTTGGACAGCAAGTAGATCAAATCAGTCAATCCTAAAGGAATTAAACTCTGAATATTTTTTAAATGGACTGTTGGCTAAAGCTGAAGCTCCAATACTTTAGCCACCTAATGTGAAGAGCTGCCTCATTGGAAAAGACCCTGACGCTGGGAAAAGACTGAGGGCAGGAGGAGAAGAGGGCAACAGAGGATGAGATGTTTGGATAGCATCACCGACTCAATGGACATGAATTTGAGCAAACTCCAGGAGATAATGAGGGACAGGGAAGCCTCATTGCATACCAATGCTGCAGTCCATGGTAATGCAAAGAGTCAGACATGACTTTGCAACTGAACACACGTACACAGTAGATTGCATCAGTGGCCCGATTCTTCAGCCCTCCTTGTATGTATCTCTTTTACATCATATGATTTTTCAATTCATCCTGCTAGATAAGCAAAGTATATTTCCCTATCCTTTGGCTTTGGGTTTGACCACATGACTTTCTTTGGCCAATGAAATGTTAGCAGATGTGTTGTGATCACAGGCTTGAAAAGCCCTGGCCTTGCTGGCCTTCTCTCTTGTGGCTCTTATTACATGCCCCTGCTAGCTGACTGGCTTCAGCAAAAGGAGGGTAAGAGATTTGAGAAGCAAGGTCTGTCTGCCAGATTGAGCCCAGGTTACATCAGCCAACTGATCCCCAGACATCTGAGTGAGTTCAGCCAAGAGCAACAGAGC
Organism: Raphicerus campestris; assembly: GCA_006410735.1. Classification (NCBI taxonomy): domain Eukaryota; kingdom Metazoa; phylum Chordata; class Mammalia; order Artiodactyla; family Bovidae; genus Raphicerus; species Raphicerus campestris. The sequence goes on along the minus strand of SJYW01050323.1, from coordinate 271,865 downwards.
CAGCCTGCTAGGATCAGCTTCTTTCAGTCAACCCTCAGTGGACTGACAACAGATCTACAAGAATAAATACTTGAATATTAGCCACTGAATTTGACATGGTTTTCATGCAGCACATTTTGTGACACTAGCAAAATGATGTAGCATCCTAAGGTTGTCTTTGGTAGCCAGGACTTGGCAAATAGCAGGAGGCATCCACCACCATATAGAATTGAAATCTGAACAAACCTGTGAGGTTAATAAGGACTACTTTCGAGAGTCATACCTTCTAGGAGACTTTAGAAATTAAGCATAAATCTTCAGGAAGTCCTAGACCCAATTCTATGAATTTTTTTTTTTTGGATTGAAAAACTGAAGCTCAAAGAAAATATAATAACATAGTATCAATAACAGGTTAGAACCAGGTTTCTAAAACCTGAGCTTTGTTTTCAGACTTTACAGTTTTTTCTTTTGAAAGGAAGTTAAACCTTTTTTGAAACTGCCAGACAGTCATCCAGTACTGTGTTTCCCACTTCCCTTCATTTGCTCAAGCCTATGAAAATGTCACTAATAATTAGGATTAGAAGGAATTAAAATTCATATTTTTAGGATACTTATTATACTAGAGCTGATAGTAACTGTGGCCAATAAAAATGATAATAACAATAATGCCCTGCAAAGAAAACAAATTATACCATTAGGTGAGAAGCATTTGTTCATAAGAGATAGAACCATATGTGGTATGTTTTCATTTCTTCTTTATTTACACTATTGTTCAAAAAAATTTAAATAAGCTATATTATTTTTATAAGGATAACTTTAAAGAAAAAAAACTGGGCATTGATATTTCTTGCTTTCGTTTTCCTTGGAAAGTGTGGAAAAGATGACTCCAGTTCTTTTAAGGTTGACCTGTGGTCCATTTTCACTCCATTAAGTAGCAAGAAAATGAAGCCTTCCCAGCAGGTACTGATTCATATAAGATCTTTTTGGCCAAAAATTCACATTTTTAGAGAACCTGATCTCCAAATATTAAAGTGATCAAGATCATAAAAATGTCTATGCTCCCAACTGATGCTGGGTATAGTAGGAAGATCATGAATCAGAAGGCCTAGAGCCTACATAATATTACTTAGTAATAAAATAATAATCAAAGCTATCATTTTTAAATATTTACTCCATGGATGGTATTGTGCAATGCAATTTTCATACATTATATAAAAACATTCCTTTGCCACCACACACACATTACATAAAAACATTCTTTTGAGTATTAAGATTGCCTTTATATAAGTGTAGAAACTGAGATAAAGTAATCTACCCAAGATTACAGAAAGAAAAAATGGCAAAGTCAGGATTCAAAACCAGTCTTTTCTATTCCTAAGGCTACACTTCACTACCAGTTCATGACAGCCTGGGATGATTTTATGTGGTTTGGGCAAGCATTCTTTGCCTCTGAGATAGTTTCCTCACTTTTAAGCTCTGGACAATAGCAGTACCCATCTTAGAGAATTTTGAGAGGATAACACATGCAGAAGGTCTTTTTCAACTACAAAATACAAACGGTTGGAGAGTCAGAATTCTAGTGTGGTCTGTTTGTTCTGTGGTAGAGGGCAGAGAGAGGAAGGTCAATATCTCTTGTAGATTCCCTCCACAAAGTGGACAGAAGATTGTAGGGGAAATTGTTCAAAGAACGTCCAAAGCCAACCCCTCATGTCCCAACTCATATTCACAGAACTATAAAAAGTTAGAATCAAGAGGAACCTTGGTAGCCATAAGCTAACATTACTCAACCTTCCTCTATTCGTAGATTTCACAAAAGAGGCATCAGAGACTATGAAATTCAAGTGTCCCTCTCACAGAGAACACTAATTAGTAGCAGAACCAGAGGCAGCACCTGGGTCTTTAGGCACTACCACACTTTATGACACAAGATTCTCTCTTAAGTCACTTCCACACCATTCTTGTTCAATGACCAATTAACACTCACTCATAAAGTTGCATGCCCTGCTCTAATTCCATGGAAAAACCAATAACATAAAAAGGAGTAGCACATCCAATGTCATATTTAGTCTTCAAAAGCCTTTTGGCATTTCCAAACTGAATAAAATTGGAAAAGTAAACTTTAATAAGAAATAAACTTTGCTTTCTCTCAATCTGTCCCTGCAGAGAAAACAAGAGTCACCTCTTTATGCAGTATTTGATTATGTCAATTTATTTTTTAGGGATTTTTTAGTATTTTATTTTGTCTGTGCTGGGGCTTTGTTGTTGCACATGGTCTTTCTGAAGTTGCAGTGAGTGGGGGCTACCCTCTAGTCGGCACTGCACTGGCTTCTCTTTGCAGTGGCTTTTTTATTGCAGGACATAGGCTCTAGGGTACATGGGCTTCAGCATTTGTGGCACATGGACTCAGTTGCTCTGTGGTATGTGGAATCTTCAAAGAGCAGGGATTGAACTCATGTCCCCTGCATTGGCAGATGGATTCTTAACCACTGGACCACCAGGGAAGTTCCTGAATATGTCAGTTTCTAAGGATTTTTTTTTTCCTTCCAACCAGTTACACTCCTAGCTAATCCAAATCAACCTTAATAGTTACACTAGGGACCTGCTGCTCCTGCTAAGTCACTTTAGTCGTGTCCGACTCTATGTGACCCCATAGACTGCAGCCCAGCAGGCTCTTCTGCCCCTGGGATTTTCCAGGCAAGAGTACTAGAGTGGGTTTCATTGCCTTCTCCAACTAGGAAACTGGGAAGAGAGAAATGTTTCAGGAAAAAGCACGAAAAATCTCAGGCAACTGCCATATTCTAATGCTCTGAGGCATTCACAGCCAAGTACCCAGCCCACTTGCCCCGAGAGGGCTATGAACAACCTTCACATCCAGTTCAATATATACTTTGCCAAACATTTAGCTTTGGCACATCTGTGTAAGAACGAGATCCAAGAGTTTCAGACAATATGTTCTCTCAAGCTTCATCATCTCCCACATTTTATTTTATTTATAAATGGACAAACAATTTATGGTTGCAATGTTAAATTCATAGAAGGGGCTGTGAACTTGGCATTTACATCAGGTCAGGCAGTGGCACACCACAACAAACAATAATGCAAACAAGAAACAAAGGGTCAGGGTTGTGTAGAGGATTTTGTTTTGTTTCCTATTATATATAGGGATTAATAATAAACTCAGTGGGGTCTTCCCATAATGTATGCCCCATTCAAAGTCAGTATGACCTAGTAATCATCTGTCCACCCTCAATTGTGGGAAGGAAAAGGCCATTAACAATACATTACAAATGAGGAAATGGAATACACAGATAGTTAATGAAGTAAAAAAAAAAAATATGTAAGGTACATAAGCTTTTTCTTCTTGGTTGAAGGATTTTTCCTTAGTTTCTTCTGATAAAAAGGTTCAAGGTTACCTAGAGCTCTAATGAGTAAAGCATTACCCACCAATCTTGCCTGGAAAATCCCATGGACGGAGGAGCCTGGTAGGCTGCAGTCCATGGGGTCGCTAAGAGTCGGACGCAACTGAGCAACTTCACTTTCACTTTTCACTTTCACGCTTTGGGGAAGGAAATGGCAACCCAGTCCAGTGTTCTTGCCTGGAGAATCCCAGGGATGGACAAGCCTAGTGGGCTGCCATCTATGGGGTCACACAGAGTCGGACATAACTGAAGCGACTTAGCAGCAGCAGCAGCAGCAGCAGCAGCAGCAGCAGCAGCAGCAGCAGGGATCAAACAAAAATAACAAATCAGGGGCCAATCATTTGCTGAGCCAACCTTCACAGTTAACCCTGAATTGCGGCAAAGGAGCCTAACAGTATTTTTAAATAGATTATTTTTTCAGGGAAGTCTTAGGTTCACAGCAAAACTGACTGAAATGTACTAAGAGTTCCCATACATGCCCTGCCCACACACATGGGTAGCCTCCCCACTACCAACATCTCTCACCAAAGTGATATATTTGTTGCAATCAGTGAACTTACACTGGGACATCATTATCAGCCACAGCCCATAGTTTATATTAGGGTTCACTCTTGTTCTTGTACATTCCACACACTGCTGCATGCTTAGTTGAACAGTCATGTCCAACTCGGCAAACCCCATGGATTTTGGCAAATGTACAGTGG
>SJYW01050323.1:234709-258264 GCA_006410735.1 Raphicerus campestris | reverse complement strand
AAAAAAAAAAATATGTAAGGTACATAAGCTTTTTCTTCTTGGTTGAAGGATTTTTCCTTAGTTTCTTCTGATAAAAAGGTTCAAGGTTACCTAGAGCTCTAATGAGTAAAGCATTACCCACCAATCTTGCCTGGAAAATCCCATGGACGGAGGAGCCTGGTAGGCTGCAGTCCATGGGGTCGCTAAGAGTCGGACGCAACTGAGCAACTTCACTTTCACTTTTCACTTTCACGCTTTGGGGAAGGAAATGGCAACCCAGTCCAGTGTTCTTGCCTGGAGAATCCCAGGGATGGACAAGCCTAGTGGGCTGCCATCTATGGGGTCACACAGAGTCGGACATAACTGAAGCGACTTAGCAGCAGCAGCAGCAGCAGCAGCAGCAGCAGCAGCAGCAGCAGCAGGGATCAAACAAAAATAACAAATCAGGGGCCAATCATTTGCTGAGCCAACCTTCACAGTTAACCCTGAATTGCGGCAAAGGAGCCTAACAGTATTTTTAAATAGATTATTTTTTCAGGGAAGTCTTAGGTTCACAGCAAAACTGACTGAAATGTACTAAGAGTTCCCATACATGCCCTGCCCACACACATGGGTAGCCTCCCCACTACCAACATCTCTCACCAAAGTGATATATTTGTTGCAATCAGTGAACTTACACTGGGACATCATTATCAGCCACAGCCCATAGTTTATATTAGGGTTCACTCTTGTTCTTGTACATTCCACACACTGCTGCATGCTTAGTTGAACAGTCATGTCCAACTCGGCAAACCCCATGGATTTTGGCAAATGTACAGTGGCAAGCATCCACCATTTTCGTATATAGAATAGTTTCTTTCATGTTTTTTCAGGGAAGATTGGGGTTTTTTAGTGCTGAATCATGTTTCATTGTCTGGATGTACCATACTTTAAGGATATCTTGGTTGTTTCCAAGTTTACCGAAATATGAGTAAAGCTGCTTCACACCTCCATAAGCAGGTTTTTCCACACATACACATGTTCAATATCTTTGAGTAAATAGCCAAGGAGTGTTACTGCTGAATCATAAGAAACTACCACACTGATATTCACAGTGACAGTACTATTCTGTATTCCCAGTAGCAATGAGTGAGAATTTTTATTGGTCTATAAGCTTCGCACCACTTAGTGTATTTGGGCCATTCTAATAGCCGAGTAGTGGTATGTCATTGCTTTCACTTATAATTTCCCAAGGACATATGATCATGCTCAACTGTCGTTTTCTTTAGTGAGGTATCTTTTGTCTATTTTTTTAGTTGAGTTCTTCATTTTCTTATTGCTGAGTTTGAAGTGTTGTTTGTATATTTAGACAATAGTCCATTTGCGTGTTTTGCAAATATTTTCTCCAAGCCGGTGACTCATCTTCTCATTCTCTNAGGACATATGATATTGAGCATGTCTTCACATGCTCATCTGTCGTTTTCTTTAGTGAGGTATCTTTTGTCTATTTTTTTAGTTGAGTTCTTCATTTTCTTATTGCTGAGTTTGAAGTGTTGTTTGTATATTTAGACAATAGTCCATTTGCGTGTTTTGCAAATATTTTCTCCAAGCCGGTGACTCATCTTCTCATTCTCTAAATTTTTTTGATTTGGGGGATTTTGTTTTGTTTTTTGTTTTGAATTTGAATCTGTCACATGCTTTTATTTTAGGATGTTATAAAACAAAACTGTTGCAGACAGTTTATTTTCCTCAGCCTTAGTTTACTTATCCATAAAATGGGGCAAATAATAGTATCTACCTTAATGGGTTTTCTGAGTAATAAAATAATCATACAGATAAATGTTGGCTGGTAATTATGGCAGTTACAGAGCAGATTCTTAGGAAATTAAACAAAGTGAAAAATTTACTTTAGGTAAATCTATTCTATCCTTAAAGTGCACTGTACTAAAATTTCTCAAGTGCCTGCTCCCACACTATATAATCAACATCTTGGGATTACGGACCATATCTACTTTGCAGAGTCAAGGATAATGTATGCCTGAATAGTAAATGTACAAGTGAAAGTTGAGCTGGCACTCACTTGGCCTTTGGTCCGTTGCACCTCCCCATGCCTCATTCTTCCCATCTACCCCATGATGGTAGTGAACTACAGTTCCTCCAAGATCCCTACCTTCATTCATTCAATGAATGAAACTAACCTATATCTCATATTTTACATGGGAGGCATCTTTAAGGGATATTAATTCCCTTTCACCTCGATAACTTACTCTTCCCATATTTTGGAAAAGAATTTCATAATCTTGACCAATACTTGGACTGTTTCTAAATTTAGAAGAGCAAGTCTGCTCACACGCACACACACAGGCACACCAAAAAAGTTAAGGTGTGTGATTCACCTTCTGTATCCTTCAAATTTTATTGTCTGCACATATCTGATCCTTGTCCCCTGTGATTGATTGCATAGACTTGTCTTACTTTTGTAAAAGAGAAAAGAATTAGACAAAGACTAGAACTCAGATGAGGAAACTCAGAAGGATGGAATTTCAACTAAAGGAAAAAAAATAGAGGAGAGCAATATCCACTTCTGGAATTTCTTTCCAGAGTTGCCAAAAGGTGATTCATGATAGTAAAAAAGAAAAATCAGGCACCCTTCCTAGCAAGAAGAGCTGACCAGCTGACCAAGAGCTGACCGACTCTAGAGCTGACCAGGATCTCTACACAAGATTCTTGTTAAGATGCAATATAATCAGCCTAGATCATTTTCTGGGCCCTGGCTTTAGTAATTTATATCAGTTTTTTATAACACACCCAAACACCTCTTGGTCTACAAGATCTACACCAGGAAGAGTGATCCTTTTTCACTCTTTGCCAAGTCAGAGCAAGCAGGTCCAAGTGGACTACCATTTTTACCTTGGCCACAAAAGAAATAATATAAATAATGAGTTTAGGGACAAAATAATGAAACCCTGTGGCAAATGTTGCTATCCAGACATAAATATTTGCAACTGTAAAGGTTTATAAGACTTGATAATGAAGCTACAAAACTATGTCAACTGTATACAATAGTGTTCTATGGGTTATTTTGTTCAAATAGATTTTCCATCACATTCAAATAATTTAAACTGTATTTAGAAAAATAAGATACAGAATTTAATATGTAATCATTAAGTTATATGACACAGAAGATCACAAAAATTTAACTCATGCTGCTGGATTAATCTATTTTTTATTTTTTACATATATCAGAAGGGAGCCTTGCTGACTACCTTTATGCATTTTTGTGAACTTATAAATGTACCATTAGTCAGAAAAGTTATAGGTCAATGATCATCTTTTTAAAAAATTTACTCATGTAATAGCACCTAGGTGAACATCCACTACATCACAGAATGTCTGCTCAGTCATGAAACAGGAAAGATTCACACATGTCTGTTTGGCTCAAGCCCTTGGCATACCTCAGTAGTCACTTATTCCATTATAATTAAACCAGTGACATGTAGCATTCTACAGATAGCTTTGATGTTTGCTGTAAGTTTGAGGCTGACCTTTCTACTGAAGTTTAGAAAAGCAAGCACTATTAGATGTGGTTATGACTCAATTTTAAAGCCAGAGACTTTTGCTACTGCTTCTCTTTTAAGTTTCTAGATCAGTTTAATTGAAGAATGTCCTCAGCTAAATGCACGCCACTAAAAACAGTGACCATTACAACCATGTATCTGCATGAGTCCTGATTCCATGATGTGGTAAACTAAACTAGAGAGAAATAAGTTGGATGTTGAGTAATGTAAAGCTGCAAACATCAGTTATAAGCTCAGATTTCGAGTTTTGGTGTTGATTAATACAGCTTCATTATTCTCATGTATTGGCTTTTTAATACTTAATGTTTAAAATTTGGAATTTAAAATATTATAGAATTATAAGCAATTTTAAATAACTGTATTTTAGAATTCTACAAAAAATTTCATTTTTAGGAAGCAATTTTTGCTGCTGAAAAAATTAAATCACTAGAGTGGTGGAACAAACAGTAACAAACTTGGATTTATACCCTATTTCTGCCATCTACTATCAATGTAACATTAGAAAAATTATTTAACTTCTCTAAATTTCTCTTTTGTGAAATTGGGATAATAACCAATAACTTGCAATGGAATAACTTTCTTATGTTGACATATGCATGAAGACATGCATCCACTGGTTGGTAGATATGAACAACAGTTCACAATATCATGGATCCTGCCCACTATAACTGCTCTAGGCAGCCTCCTCCACCTGCCCCTGGGATCTTCAAAATGTTAAATATTATCAAATAAGGAAGAAAAACTCAGAACAGCCTTAGAATTTTTTTCATAGTAATCCTTGATGCATACAAATTTCTAAGGAAAACTTGTGTTCCAAGATTTTACACATTTGATATAGAGATGTGAAAATATGCTAAAACATTAAAGACAGAGCTTTTATAGCAGCCATTAGCCACACAAAGTTATTTAAATTAATTTAATTAGGATTAAATAAAACGTAAAATTAAGTTTTTCAGTCACACTAGCCTCATTTCAAGTATTCAACAGCCATATATAGCCACATAGTTACTATATAAGAGCTCAAGCATATAAAATACAAGAGCCATTTATCCAATTAACAAAAAAGAGAATCAAAATAAATCACTCAGGACTATAAAAGTTATGGTTACGGAAAACAATACAAATACAACTTGATGATATTATGCAATAATACCAAGATAGAAATGGGAGGGGAAAATGGAAAGTTTAATTTTATCATCTTTAAAGGCAAAGTCAAAGTTGAAACACGGAACTAAAAAACAAAATCAAGTCTTTTTTCACTATCAATACTGTTTTGATGAAAAATTTTAAAGGGACACTGTAGGAAGCCCCATATTTGTATTAAAAAGAGGTTTATCTAAATATCAGCAATTACCTCAGTTTTAGCCTTTCTTGCTGAAACATAATGCTAATATGTCTAGAATGATGTCTAACAACTGTTAATGGTAGTTATTTTGAGATGTGGAATTTTAGAATTTTTTAAACTTTCTTTTTGTAGTTTTGAGTTTTGATTGACATTTTTATAATGAGCACTTTACAAGTTTTTGCAAACACAATCAAATTATTCTTTAAAAATATATGCTTTAACTAAAGTTAAAAAGAATATGGAGAAACATAAAAAAAATAAGGCACTTTAATAAGTAAGAATGTAAAACTGGAAACACTTTATGATAATAAGAAAAATATGCACACATCTGGATAAGAATTAGGCAACATTTTAGAAATGAAAAGTAGTCTTATTGAAGCTTTTCCTTGAAACTTTTGGTATATTTTTAACAACATAATTATATAATTTTGAATTGTTTTACCAGGAGCAGGGCTTCACTGTTATCAATCTGGTTTACATGGCAACTGAACTAATCACCTTTGCCTTCCATTATAAGCAGTCATCTAAGCACTTGAAAGAATTTAAGTTAAAGGGATAGAAGAAACATTTTTGAGTTTCAGGATTACATGGACAGATTATGGAATGCAGTACCTGCTAGAAGTGGCAGTTTTTTTGTGTGTGTGGAGGGAAGCCCTCTGCAGGGTTGAGACAGCAGCTGTAACAGATTCATACGTAGTAAAAATCATAAGAGATCCCATGGGAGATGCCTAGGGAATACCAGGCAGTTTCATGACATTTTGAACTACTTTGGAAATTCACCAACCAAGAGCATAAGGTTGCATGTAAACATGGAAAGGTTTTTTCAGAAACTTAGTAACTGGTATGTATATCCAGTATATACACGTGTGTATGTGTGTGTAGTTGTTCAGTCATGTCCGACTCTTTGTGACTCCATGGACTGTAGCCCACCAGGCTCGTCTGTCCATGAGATTCTCCAAGCAAGAATACTGGAGTGAGTTGCCATTTCCTTCTCCAGGGGATCTTCCCAACCCAAGGATCGAACCTGGGTCTTCTGCATCACAGGCAGATGCTTCACCCTCTGAGCCACCAGGGAAGCATATACACATACACATAGTTTATTACTGAGAGAACTTTTAGGTAACATTTTGTTCATGCCTTCTTGTCTAATTTTTGTAGACTAGAGCATCTATAAAAGAAGGACATTTTCAACACTATTCAATAATTCCACCCTCCATGCCCTCTGCTGATACTGCTTCCTTAGCCTAGAATAATTTGCTACTATTCTCTCTCTTAAAATTTCAAAAGCACCTTAAATTCAAGGCTCAGGTCAATGCTGCATCATTCAGGAAGGCTCCTTATGTCCCAGCTAGCAAAAATCCTTCTTTCCTTTAAGCTCTGATATCCTATTCATCCCTTATTAATTTACATTATGATAATGATGACAATTCCAAGAAAATTAGAGATACCAAGGGAACATTTCATGCAAAGACAGTCACAATAAAGGACATAAGTAGTATGGACCCAGAAACAGAATACACAGAATAACAATACAAAAAAGATCTTAACGACCCGGATAAACACGATGGTATGATGACTCACCTAGAGCCAGACATCTTGGAGTGCGAAGACAAGTAGGCCTTAGGAAGCATTACTACAAACAAAGCTAGTGGAGGTGACAGAATTCCAGTTGAGCTATTTCAAATCCTGAAAGATGATGCTGTGAAAGTGCTGCACTCAATATGCCAGCAAATTTGGAAAACTCAGCAGTAGCCACAGGACTGGAAAAGGTCAGTTTTCATTCCAATCCTAAAGAAGGGCAATGCCAAAGAATGCTCAAACTACTGCACAATTGCACTCATCTCACACACTAGCAAAGTAATGTTCAAAATTCTCCAAGTGAGGCTTCAGCATCATGTGAACTGAGGACTTCCAGATGTTCAAGCTGGATTTAGAAAAGGCAGAGGAACCAGAGATCAAATTGCCAACATCTACTGGATCGCACAAAAAGTGAGGGTATTCCAAAAACATCTTCTTCTGTTTCATTGACTATGTCTGACTATGTGGATCAGATCAAACTGTAGGAAGTTCTTAAAGAGATGAGAATACCAAACTGCTTTACCTGCCTCCTGAGAAACCTGTATGGACATCAAGAAGCAACAGCTAGAACCAGAGATGAAACAATGGACTGGTTCAAGATTGGGAAAGGAGTATATCAAGGCTGTATATTGTCATTGTATATTTAACTTTTATGCAGAGTACATAGTGTGAAATGCCAGCACAGATGAAGCACAAGCTGGAATCATGATGGACAGGAGAAATATCAGTAACCTCAGATATGCTGATGACATCACCCTTATGGCAGAAAGTGAAGAGGAAATAAAGAGCCTTTTGATGAAAGTGAAAGAGGAGAGTGAAAAAGCTGGTTTAAAAATCAACATTCAAAAAACATAGATCATGGCATCTTGTCCCATCATTTCATGGCAAATAGATGGGGAAACAATGGAAACAGTGATGGACTTTATTTTGGGGGGGCTCCAAAATCTCTGCAGATGGTGACTGCAGCCATGAAATTAAAAGATGCTTGCTCCTCAGAAGAAAAGCTATGACAAACCTAGACACTGTATTAAAAGGCAGAGAAATTACTTTGTTGACAAAAGTCAGCTAGTCAAAGCTATGTTTTTCCAGCAGTCATGTACGGATGTGAGAGCTGGACCATAAAGAAGGCTGAACACCAAAGAACTGATGCTTCTGAGTTGTGGAGAAAACTCTCAAGAGCCCCTTGGACTGCAAGAAGATCAAGCCAGTCAATCCTAAAGGAAATCAATCCTGAATATTCACTAGAGGGACTGATGCTGAGGCTGAAGTTCTAATACTTTGGCCACCTGATATGAACAGCTGATTCACTGGGAAAGACCCTGATGCTGGGAAAGATTGAAGGTAGGAGGACAAGGGGATGATAGAGGATGAAATGGTTAGATGGCCTCACTGATTCAATGCACTTGAGTTTTAGCAAGCTCTGCGAGATGGTGAAGGACAGGGGAGTCTGGCAAGCTGCAGTCCCTGGGGTTGCAAAGAGTTGATCACAACTGAGGGACTGAACAACAACAATGACGATAACTGTCATACATATCTTATCTTCTCTGATGGATCACAAGCAATCTAAAGTCAAGATTTAAGTCAGATTTACTTCTACATCATCCTTTTCTCATCTAGGGCCTTGTAGGGTAACTTGAATATAGAGATATTATATAAATATAGGAATAAGATACTTACAAAGTATTTATTAATACAAATATTTACCAAATATCTTCCATGCAATAGTCTTGAAAGTTGCTTCTCAAAAAATGTGTCCTCTGTTCAAGTAAACTTGATAAAACTGACATAATTTCTTTTAGAATATTTATAATGAATATTAAAATTACTGAGAAGTCTAATGGTAAAGAAACTTATTGTACTCCTCAGCTTCTTATTTACCACAGAATCCTATTCTTTGTTTCTTTTCTTTTTTTGTAAGGATTACACTATATCAGACATCACTATTTCCTCTCCTACCTATTCTGGAGCCCTCCTAGAGATCACCTGTGGAAACTTTCCTTAAAAGCCACTTCCTACATCTCTCTGTCTGAAGGTGTTCTCTGGTCACTGGGGTATGTTCAGCATGTCCATCAGTTCAGGAAGTCCCAGGAAGTTACTCTCTGGCATAACCTATAAGAGGATATGACCTGATGTGAAAGTTGCTCAGCTGTGTCCTACTCTTTGCGACACCATGGACTTTAAGAGGAAGAGTTGGTAAATAGCTACTGCAACTCCTTTAACTCTCAGTAGGATAATTCTGAGTTATGTTCCACAGAGTATCTCAAAAATACAGAATTGAGCAAAACAAAATAAAGCAAAAGGTCTAAAGATAGCTTGTGTGCTGTCTGTTCAGAATGATGTTGCTCAAGAAATTTAGGTGGCTTAGATTCAGCATGAAAGTGGCTGGAAAAGACACAACTATATTTTCCTGAGAGGACATGAACAATTCAAGTTGTTTCACAAAATATCTGTTATGCAATATTATCCTTACTCCTTGTCACTATAAATATCTTATTTTTTTTTAACATCTTTCTCTCCAAAAGGTAACAAAAATAGCTAGCATAAAACATGAACAAATGAAATGGAATTCTAATCAAACTTAATTTTGAGATATTAGGAAAATTTTCAACCTATCTAAATTTTTTAAACTCTCAGGACTTTGAGGGCCCTGGGATTCAGTTCGAGTCCAAGTGACTACTGGTGTTATTCACGGAGGCCCATCTAATACACCACCTTCACCCGAAAAAATTTCCTGATCTTATTCCTAGCCATACATGATCTCTGCCTTCTTTAAATCCTCAGAACTTTTTATGCTGATGTTAATGCATTTGGTTCACATTATGTCTCTCACTGAAATGCCTGCAGCTAGGTCAGGGACTATGGCAATGCACCATTGCGTGTCCCCTCGCTTCTCTCTGGTAAGAGGTGCCCACTAAGTATTTGTTGAAATGCTGAATCTTGGGAAGACCAATTAGTCTTTGTAGAAAATGGATAAGAAGAGAAATTATCTTTAAATATTTCTTCAAGACTTTTCCTACTAATTTGGACACAGAACTAATTGAAAATTTCAAGTGAATACTTGTTCCTTCAATTAGGATATCTTTATGAAAAATTCCAAAATAGGCCAAGCTTTTATTCCTTCTTTCTGTATCTTTTCAACCCAGGTCCTCAATGTTCTCAAACTGCTTCTTTGCTGCCAAACATAACATTTTATGCTTCTTCCTAAACCAAATAGCTCCTTAAGCTTCTAATACTTTACTATTTCATCATTAATACTGACCTTTCCTATATTCCTTTCTTATAGCATTCTGAATCCTAATAGAGACAATAACAATGCTTCTTTTACCAAAAATTTGTGGGGACATTAATGTGTTAGCTTACTAAAGTATGATTCTTCATTACTACTATCCTTGATATAAATTATTTAAATATTATCCCTTATCAAGTTACTTATACAAGAAAATCAGGTACTGTGATTATCCATAACAGAAGATTTAGACCAGGGATCCAGAAACCCTGAACCATGAACTGGCAGCAGTCTGTGGCATGTTAGGAACTAGACCACAGAGCAGGAGGTGAGCAGCTGGCTAGCAAATAAAGCTTCACCTGTATTTACAGCCACTCCCTATCTCTCCTATTACCACCTGAGCTCTGCCTCCTGGCCAATTAGTGGTAGCATTAGATTGTCATAGGAACACGAACCCTACTGTGAACTTCTATGTGAAAGGGATCAAATAGCACACTCATTACAAGAATCACCCCCAAATAATCTCCCACCCCTGAGTCCTTAGAAAAATTGTCTTCCACAAAACTGGTCCCTGATGCCAAAAATGTCAGGGACTACTGATTTAGATAGATGAGTTTGTCCACGTACCTTAAAATTACACCAATGCAGATATGACCATAGGTAGCCATACAAATTGTATACTACATAACTCTTTTTATATCATTCACACAAACTACAATCTGAACAGTTCCCCCTTCAGTTGTACAGTGTACAACCAATACAACCACACACAGTAGCTCTTCACCAATACACAGCTGTCCATTTTCCTGTGTTTTATGAGTTCCAACCCACCCTTTTTCTACTCTAATTCTTTATTTCTGGTTCACTTCAGTTCAACCAGAGATAATGTATGTGTATGTGCTTAGTCTCTTCAGTTCAGTTTAGTCGCTCAGTCGTGTCTGACTCTTTGCAACCCCATGAATCGCAGCACGCCAGGCCTCCCTGTCCATCACCAACCCCAGAGTTCACTCAGACTCACGTCCATTGAGTCAGTGATGCCATCCAGCCATCTCATCCTCGGTCATCCCCTTCTCCTCCTGCCCCTAATCCCTCCCAGCATCAAAGTTGTGTCCAAACCTTTGCAACCCCATGTACTATATGTAGCCTGCCAGGCTCCTGTCCATGGGTTCTCCAGTCAAGAATACTGGAGTGGGTTGCCATCCCTTCTCCAGGGTGATCTTTCCAACCCAGGGATCAGACCCAGGTTTCCCACATTGTGGGCAGATTCATTACCATCTGAGCCACCAGGGAAGCTCAAAATGTATGTTTATAAATACTAAATATGTGGTCAATTTACATTTCCCCTAAAAAGAAAATGAACCCAGAGAGGCCTAGATTTGACTTTAGGTAGTTGTAAAAAAAGTATATTGTTTTCCACCCCAGGTGTTAATGGTATAAATGGCATAGTGGTATAAAGAGAGGGCTCCCAAGTTTCCTTTGAATAAAATTCTGCTATTTAATTTATTTTTAGCCAAAATCCTCTGATTTTTCTTTAAGTGTATACACTGTTCCAAGAACTTTTGACCTCTGAGATTTCTTCAAGGCCTTCTTTGGACCTTAATGTCCTTCATTAGTATTTTTTAGTATAGCTACAATAATAGCATTTGAAATCCTATTAGTGAGGGTGTCAGCAGTGCACTTGGCCTTTAAGAAGAATTTAGTATTCAGCCTAATGAATGTGAATTTAGGAGCTGAATCCTCATTCCTTGCTCACACAGGGTCTGAAACCTCACCACTACAGCTGTACCCAGCCTGTGTTTAAGTAGGCAAAAACTCCAACTGAAAATCTGCCTTCTCCTATTTCTCTCCCACCTAGATTTAATTCTCTACAGCCTATCGGAGTTACAAATGAAAGTTTTAAATTCTAGGCATTGAAAGGTATTTGGACTACAGCATGCTCTTTTCCAATGCATTTCAACCAAGGAATGCCATTTAATTCCAAGTCAGTGAAATAAAAAGCTACATTGATTAAAACTCTTGAGATTCAGATCAACTTTTAAGGAAGCCCTGAATCTTTTTAACATCTGCTTCTTTACCAGCAAAGGTAATACATCTTTAAATAATTTGTAAGTGTGTTAGAGCTGCCACACAGTTACTGAGAATGCTCCTTCCGTAAATAGGGGCTGCAGGTTTCATATTTCAGACAGCTGTCATCCATTAAATATTTTAATATTGAGAGGAATTAACTTTCAAATCAATAGTAATGATGAAAAAATTATCTTGGTAGCCTGGGCAGACAATGTCAGAGCATAACTTGTCATTTTCTAATTCAGCTGCTTCCATTTGATTTGGAATTAGACCTAGACCTCAGAAACTGGAGCTGCAGCATCCTCACACAAAAGCTGTTTCAAATTATGTGCAGCAAGTTTTTAAGCACATTAGCAAGTAGAACAAGCTGTCCTCATGCTAACTGGCCTTGCTTTGTTCTTGATGGTGGAAAATCTCGCTTTAACTGCCCTCTAATTTGTTGCAGAACGCTACTGCACCAGCAGCTGCCTTGGCACAGGATTAAACACACAAGAAAACATTATTTTTCCACACAAATTATTAACAGTGCCAAAAGCCACAGAATCCTTTCTTGAAGAAAAAAAAAAATCTTTTCTTCTCATCCCCTTTCTTTTCCCTCCCCTATAAAACCTGCAATGAATTACACCTCAGTGGGGTCTTTTGAGATACACCCTCTCCACACACTTTCAGTATAAACATACAGAAAGGCTACTTCGTTCTGTTTTTGATAAAACACAAAAGATTCAAAAATGGGATAAGGGGAACTTTCCATTGCACATATAATAAATATGTCAATGAATGAGGACTCCCTAGGGGCATATACACAGGATCATTGGGAAACCTACTTGCCTAGTACCACAGACACTTGTTCAAAAGCTACAGGAGAAAGGAAACACATAAAGTAAGACTCCCTCTGTTCTAGTCTTGGTCTGCTTACAGCTATTTTCTGTGTAGCACTTAAACATCTTACCAAAGGGAAGGACTAGCTTGATTGCTGCTTCAGAGGGAAATTTATTAATGATGTCTGCAAATAATTGTTGAAAGGACAATTGTGCCTGCTCTCACTGTCTTTCTTATTCATTGGGCTTGCCATACTGATTTTTTTATTTAATTTACATTTGTTAGGGAATACCATGAGGACCTTGGAGGTCAATGCATTCCTGAGTCCTGGCTCTCAGGAAGCCTTAAAGACAACGCCTATTTTTTTCAAGAAAGGAAAGGCAAAAAGTGTCTGTTGGCACATTTCAGGCAAGACCATCACCTTTTTTGCTGTGAGGGGTGAGAACAGCTTAGTGGTCCAGATATCACAAATGTCTGTCCGATAGACTCCTGCCATCTTATCATCATCCCTTTTGATTAGGAGATTCTGGCACTTGATGAGCAATAATGGAGTCCATCAGGTGACCTCAGTGCCACCTGTGAAAGAGGCTCTCAGTGGAGTAGAGAGCCAAGACAGCCTAAGACGGAAGTGAGGCTGACCACTAAACTCTCAAGAAGTACTTTCAAATAGCTTACATCCTCATCGATCTCTCAATTTGCATTCTGATCCTGGCAAAATCCTGGCCCTGTAATGCTCCGGTACAAAATTTTCTTCCTCTCACTATGAAAACTCTAGAAATAGACTGGCATGGTGGCATGGCAGTGGTACATACAAATTTCTACCACATTTTGCTCTTCGAGGTGAAGGAACTAAAAGATAGGCATCCTGAAAATCTCCATGAGAAATGGCTACCATGAAAATTTCCTGATCCAGGTTCAAAGCTACTTTCTGGCCATAATGTTTTCCTAGATGTGCCTCTCTTTAATTGTGCCGTCTTTTAGCATTCTTACTATTCACTCTCTTGATGAGTTATGTCGACTCTCAAAAAATGGTCGGATGCAATGATTTGAAAAGGCATGCATCCAAAGCTGCTTTTATTAAAAATTTCATTAAGGGATTTGCAACCTTCTCCTTTGCTTTCTGTTCCAGCTTCTCTCTGAACTGCAAGTCAGAACAGTTCACCCAGAGGCATTCACTGAAAATTCATCACACATCATCAGTTATTAAGCACACGACTCTCTGGGAGTAAGGAAATAAACAGCCAAGAATTCTGAGCCACCTGTTTGTACCTTAAATTCACATGGTCAAGCAAAGTGTCTTAAATTTAGGACTAAATTAAATTCTGCTAAGTGTAAGTGATATAATTAAAGAGAAAATTAATTTGTGTTTTCACACAAATGTGTTATCATTAAGGTCCTTTTTCTGACTTTTTACTCAATTATGCAGACCATACACAAAAGGAAGAAATTGAGTTTTGGTTTTTTTTTTTCAATTCTTTAATTAATGTTTCAGTTCTTTCCAGGAGTGTATATGTTGCTTCTGAGTTACTTCTAATACATGCATTAAATACCAATTCTATTTTTGTTGTTTGAATATATTCTCTTAGAAGCATTATTAACTGTGTCTTCCTTACATATTTTTTAAGCTTGCTCTTTCAGGTCAATTCAGTCACTCAGTAGTGTCCGACTCTTTGTGACCCCATGGACTGCAGCATGCCAGGCCTCCCTGTCCATCACCAACTCCCAGAGTTTACCCTAACTCATGTCCATTGATCAGTGATACCATCCAATCATCTCATCCTCTTGTCTCCTTCTCCTCCTGCCCTCAATCTTTCCCAGCATCAGGGTCTTTTCCAATGAGTCAGTTCTTCGCATCAGGTGGTCAAAGTACTGGAGTTTCAGCTTCAGCATCAGTCCTTCCAATGAATATTCAGGACTGATTTCCTTTAGGATGGACTGGTTGGATCTCCTAAAAGTCCAAGGGACTCTCAAGAGTCTTCTCCAACACCACCGTTCAAAAGGATCAATTTTTTGACACAGCTTTCTTTATAGTCCAACTCTCACATCCATACATGACTACTGGAAAAACCACAGCTTTGACTAAATGGACCTTTGTTGGAAAAGTATTGTCTCTGCTTTTTAATATACTTTTCTTCCAAGGAGCAAGCGTCTTTTAATTTCATGGTTGCAGTCACCATCTGCAGTGGTTTTAGAGCCCCAAAAGATAAAGTCTGTCACTATTTCCACTGTTTCCCCATCTATTTGTCATGAAGTGATGAACTTACTTATTTTTTAAGCTTGCTCTTTGGAGACTAATAAATGAGAGATAAAAAAATATCTGGTTCTAACACAAAGAAAGTCAAATTCCCCATTGGTTTCTCCCTCCCCTATTTATATCTCTCCCCCTACCATCCCTTGGATACAGTACCAAACAGAAGATAACCAAATAGTGGCAGACATTTCTCCTCCAGATCTCACTGTAGCTCACAATTCTTTGAATCAGGCTATAGAATCATGGTTCTCAGTGTGTGGTCCCTAAACTAGTAACCTCAGCCTCACCTGGGAATTTGTCAGCTAGGCCAATTCTTAGGCCCCCAACCTAGGCCTGCTGAATCAGAAATCTGCCAAGCTCAGCATTTTGTGTCTTAAGATGCCCTCCAGATGATTCTCCTGCTCTAACCAAACTGTCTTTCAATATGCCCCACTGGTAGAGTCAGATACTTTCCCACTGTCCCACAACACCGCCATGCCTTCTGTTGGCCTGTGGTTTCTAAGAGCTCCCCTTTGGGGCTCTTCATTCAGGCTAGTTCTCTGATAGTGAGACCTCATATTACAAAAAGATCCACTTCTTAGTTTCTCCATCAGAATCCCTATCTCCATAGTAACCTTTTCTCCTACCAGGGAGAAGTTAATTAGCTCAAATAAATAAATTTCTAATGGTGGAATTATGATCCTTGCAGCAAGCTTAAGGGGAAGTGGAAATTCTCTGAGGACTACTCAGTTCTTTACAAATCATGCTGTATAATCACTTAATACAGCCACACAGGAGGCTTCAGGGATTATGCCAGATCTGTGTCTATTAACTTTTGATGATGGTTCACTTACTTAAACTCTCTGAACAGCTTCCTCATCAACAAAATGGGTCTCAAAATATCTTTCCTATGGAGTATTTGTGAGAATTAGTGATTACGTTCCAAAAAAAAAATCATCTAGTATTGTGCCTGGCCCAGAGACAATACTATATAACCCTATATAAATTATGTGATGCAAAAAAGGAGGCTCATCTTCTTCTGTGTAAGAGTATGGGATGGGGAAGCAATGTGATGAAAGGTAAGAAGCATCTATCCAGAACAAAACTAACTTACATTTATGACCTGGCTATATTTTACTAGCTGTGTAGTCTTTGACATGTTCTTTAATTACTCAGTTCTGGCTTCCATATTTATTGAAATTGAACAACTACTCCTACCTTTCAAGGTTGCTGCAAGGTTTAAATAGAGTGATGAATGTGGGTATAGAGTTTAACACAGCAACTGGCTTAGAGTAGACCTTTCATATTAGTGGTTGTTGTTACCACTAGTATTTATTATTTTTATTGTCATCATTATATAAATGGTGGTTATTTCTTGATGGGCCTGACCTATCAAGACCTAGAGGCTTGTTTTTATTTTGTTTTGTTTTCTGTGCCAAGTGGCTTGCAGGATCTTAGCTCCCTGACCAGGGATCAAACCTAGGTCTCAGCAGTGAAAGCACTGAGTTCTAACCAATGGACCACCAGGGAATCCGCAGATGAACACAGTTTAGAACTATAGATTCTGAGCTACCTGAGGGTAGTTTTTGCATCCAGTTTTGTACTGTCTTCCACCATTATTGCTCAACAAATTAGCTGCTTTCTTCCATTTTTTAGTTGCTGGGATTTGGAAAATTAGATATGAAAAACACCATTTCTCAAGTACTAGCTTCTAATACTCATAAACCTCTAACACTATAGCTAAGACAGATATGTTTTTTAAAAGTATGCTGTGCATTCTTAGAGAAAAGACTTTTATTTTTCATTTTATTGTGATATAATTGACACATTAGTTTCAGGTATGCAATGGAATGATTTAATATATGTATATATTGCAAAGTATACATTACAAAGTAAAATAAGTCTAGGTGGCTCAGAGGTTAAAGCATCTGCCTGCAATGCAGGGGACCTGAGTTCGATCCCTGGGTTGGGAAGATTCCCTGGAGAAGAAAATGGCAACCCATTCCAGTATTCTTGCTGGAGAATCCCATGGACAGAGGAGCCTGGTGGGCTGCAGTCCACGGGGTCGCAAAGAGTCGGACACAACTGAGCGACTTCACTTTCATTTTAACATCTATCACCACACATGGTGATAAATTTTTTTACCTCTGATGAGAACTTTCAAGACCTACTCTCTTAGCAACTTTCAAATATAAAATACAGTATTATTGACTACAGACACCATGTAGTTTATCCTATCTCCAGGATTCATTTATTTTCTAACTGAAAGTTTGAGCCCTTTGACCACCTTAACACATTTCACACATACCCACCCCCACCCCCCTATTTTTTCTTTGACAGTCACAATTTGCTGCAGCATTATTAAGGAACTTCCTTTCATTCATCATAACACATAGAGGAACTGAAAATCAAGAAATCTTTGTACCCAAAAGCTCTGAACAACAGATTAAGTTATCCTACCCCCTTGGCTATTCTATGTTTTAGAAATAAACTTGTTTAAAAAAAAAGAAGAAAAGAGTTTCATGAGCTTCAAACCACATCCCTGCTCACTCCACCTCCAACTCGCCCAGCCCAAGTACACAAAATGACTCAATTCAACAAATATTTATTAAGTAACTACTCTGTGCCAGGTGCTGTTCTCGGCACTGACTACAATAAGAACAAGTACTGGTTCAAACTTAAATTCTTTTTTCTTCACAGTCATTTTTCTTCACATCTGCAATATCCTGGGGATTGTCATCTGACACCCCAAGTTTGCCGACTTGCCTCAGGTCATAAATAATCCTCAGGAGCTGGCTCTTTAATGTTCTCGTAGTTACTAGGTGACCATGCCAGTGCTGTCCATCTAGGATTTAGATTAGTCTTCTGTCCATGGAATTCTTATATCCCTAAAAGAGTACATGTGACTCCTAGTTCTCCCTAAGGAATCATGTTTTTCTCTCAGGACTCAAAATCAGACTTTCAGCACTTTGAATTTTTGTTACCAGGCTCCAGTCTCCAACCAAGACATCAATGCTGCCGCTGTATCCCTATTTAGTCAGTGTACAGGCCTTTTCCATCAGCTCATTCATTCTAGTCATGGTTCCCAGACTCCATGTCTCCAGTTGCCATGAGAGGTTGATAATGATTCAAGAATTAAAGTCTGAAATGAGGGCAGCCCCCAGAGACTATTCTTCCCAAATAAAATTCAAGTCAGGTCTCTAAAACACCATTGTCTTCAGAGATCAGGCAGGTAAAGTAAATATATAAAGTTATTTATGTGTAACACAGTAGGGAGAGATGAGGTCTATGGTAAAACAGATAAAGCATGTAAATTCCAATTTTAAAAAAGAAAGCTGAGCAGGCCACCAGCCTTCTGTCCTTAAGCCTCTGCAGCCCTTAAAGACAGAATGGCAGCTTCTCAAGCTTTATAGCTCACACAATAGCACATGACCTGAACTTAGTAGGTGCTTGAATTGATGACTCACGTAAACAAATAAAGCTAAGTGAGAAAGCTGAAACAGACAATTTAGATTGTAACCTCACAGTATGGGTAAGTCTCACTCATCTGAATTTCTTTGTTCTCAAAACTCTGAGACATTTCCAAACCTATAATAATCCCTAAATAAGTTTTTCTAAAGGATTTCATTTTCATTAGGACTTCATATAGATAGATACATAGATAATCAATGGATAGATAATATATTTTCTTTAAAATGACTCAGAATGCTGTATATTTTAAAAATCAATATCAACTCCTCTAATGTAGCAATAAACTGCATGAAGTGAGGAAAACAAAAAATAAATGAAGGTAGCAGAGGAAAACATATAAGCAACATGAGTCATGGGCTCACTTTATGGATGAAGTTGTTTCAGTCCAAATTGTCCTCAGGCATCAAACTTTCTCCTTTCACTGTTCTCTAGCAGTGGAGACGCAGGAATATGGTAAAGACAAGATTTGGACAATAGAAGATAAAAAGCATATGAGTATTTCAGGCTCACCAAATTCCGTTTCTGCTGATGCACACCTTCTGGTGGCAATCCAAGAAAGACAGCATTATTTTGTATTATATGTGGCCCTATGAGTTCAGTGTTTTGGGATAATGGCATATGACTTAGGGTCTTCTTTCAGTCCTGTAAGGACAGGCCAAACTACTCACATAAGCTGCTAAATCCACTGTTCTCATGACTCTGGCCTGTCACTTAGCTGCACCAATCCTATTTCTTCTTGCTCAGTTCTTCCAGTCTTCTCTGGAGACTTACCACCCCTGATCCTGGACTCCAGTGGACCAGGGTGACCAGCTCCTGANTCAAAATCAGACTTTCAGCACTTTGAATTTTTGTTACCAGGCTCCAGTCTCCAACCAAGACATCAATGCTGCCGCTGTATCCCTATTTAGTCAGTGTACAGGCCTTTTCCATCAGCTCATTCATTCTAGTCATGGTTCCCAGACTCCATGTCTCCAGTTGCCATGAGAGGTTGATAATGATTCAAGAATTAAAGTCTGAAATGAGGGCAGCCCCCAGAGACTATTCTTCCCAAATAAAATTCAAGTCAGGTCTCTAAAACACCATTGTCTTCAGAGATCAGGCAGGTAAAGTAAATATATAAAGTTATTTATGTGTAACACAGTAGGGAGAGATGAGGTCTATGGTAAAACAGATAAAGCATGTAAATTCCAATTTTAAAAAAGAAAGCTGAGCAGGCCACCAAGCCTTCTGTCCTTAAGCCTCTGCAGCCCTTAAAGACAGAATGGCAGCTTCTCAAGCTTTATAGCTCACACAATAGCACATGACCTGAACTTAGTAGGTGCTTGAATTGATGACTCACGTAAACAAATAAAGCTAAGTGAGAAAGCTGAAACAGACAATTTAGATTGTAACCTCACAGTATGGGTAAGTCTCACTCATCTGAATTTCTTTGTTCTCAAAACTCTGAGACATTTCCAAACCTATAATAATCCCTAAATAAGTTTTTCTAAAGGATTTCATTTTCATTAGGACTTCATATAGATAGATACATAGATAATCAATGGATAGATAATATATTTTCTTTAAAATGACTCAGAATGCTGTATATTTTAAAAATCAATATCAACTCCTCTAATGTAGCAATAAACTGCATGAAGTGAGGAAAACAAAAAAATAAATGAAGGTAGCAGAGGAAAACATATAAGCAACATGAGTCATGGGCTCACTTTATGGATGAAGTTGTTTCAGTCCAAATTGTCCTCAGGCATCAAACTTTCTCCTTTCACTGTTCTCTAGCAGTGGAGACGCAGGAATATGGTAAAGACAAGATTTGGACAATAGAAGATAAAAAGCATATGAGTATTTCAGGCTCACCAAATTCCGTTTCTGCTGATGCACACCTTCTGGTGGCAATCCAAGAAAGACAGCATTATTTTGTATTATATGTGGCCCTATGAGTTCAGTGTTTTGGGATAATGGCATATGACTTAGGGTCTTCTTTCAGTCCTGTAAGGACAGGCCAAACTACTCACATAAGCTGCTAAATCCACTGTTCTCATGACTCTGGCCTGTCACTTAGCTGCACCAATCCTATTTCTTCTTGCTCAGTTCTTCCAGTCTTCTCTGGAGACTTACCACCCCTGATCCTGGACTCCAGTGGACCAGGGTGACCAGCTCCTGAACTGTTGTCTTTTCCCCCTAGTTTGCAACACATTTCCATATTAATAGTCCTGAGTTTTCAGTAATTTGTCAGTGGTCTGATGCCAGAACTGCATTAGTTTCTTATGTCTGTTGTTAAAAACAAACAAACAAAAAACAACAATTATAGTAATCATGTAAACATGGCAGTCTGAAATGCCAGAAATGCATTATCTTTGGTTCTGGCGGCCAGAAGTCTAAAATTAGTATCACTTGCCCCAAATCAAGACCTTGGTAGGACCACATTCCCTCTGAAGGTTCTAGGGCAGAATCCATTTCTTGCCTCTTCCAGTTTCTGGTGGCTGCTGGCATCCATGGCTTGTGAATATATCACTCCAATCTCTGCCTCTGTGGTCATGCTGCCTCATCCTCTTCTGTCTGTATAATTTCCCTCTGCCAATTGCTCCTAAGGACACATGTGATGGCATTTAGGACCCACACAAATATTCAGGATAACTTCACATCAAGATCCTTAACTTTATCACAGCCACAAAAATTCTTTTTCAAAATAATATTTACAGTATACAGAGATTAGGAGGTGGATATCTTTGGGGGTGGGGAGGGAGGTATTTTTAGCCTGTTATAAGAACATTTTGGGGTAATGTGATTCCATGAGCAGCCCAACCTCAAACCAGAAGTATTATTCAACCTCAAACCAAAAGTATTGTTCACTAGCAAGTTAGGGTATCATTCTATTTGAATACCTGTGACTAAATGTCACAATGATTCTAGGCATAAAAGTATATTAACCTAAGACATCTCCCAATTATAAAGGTCTGTCATGTTTCATGCCTGCTTCTCCTTCGTGTGTTTTTTTTTTTTCCACAGATGTTCAGAGAAACAGCAACATGCATTCCTTTTTTCACTGCAATAATCCATTATACTTTTCCCATTCCCCCTTTCCTCTCTGGCATCCAAAATGGAGCTGATAAGAAATTAACAGAGTCTATGGGCTCATTCTTAAATCTGGCTTTGCTATCCCTCCTGAAGTAAGGTTCTATGACTCATATAATAACAAATCTATGCACATGCCTGCCACCTCCTTCATTCCAAAGATTTAAACAGGGCAGATCTCAGGCCCAGATGGAGTCATATCTCTCTTAAGAAAGTAAACTCTCAGCTTTCCTAGAGATGAAAACAGTGGCTTCTCCACCTTCCATCCTGAGAAAGTCCTCATGGGGAGACCCTTACTGTGCTCATGTTTGTTCAGGTGGCTTGATACTCACCACAAGACATTCTTTCCCAAGCAGCCTCGAAGGACAGACTCCTGCTTCTGTAAAATATGTGGTTTGAGTTTCTTTGAATGAAAAGGCACTGCATATTCAACCCACTTAGACGAACTCATAAGCCTTCTGCTGTGGGGAGTGTTATAAGAACCAGCCAAAGGATGCCACCCAAGCGTAACCAGAAAAGTGGTTTCTCACTTGAATCCAAATATGATTTTGGCTCTTTTGGGGGTGGATTTATGTTTCTTTCAACTACAGCATTTGGGATGGACGAAGCTTCTTTTGCCAAGAAACAAAGAACAAGCTCTGTACTCTTTATCAGTTTTCATATGAGTTTTGCAATTCTCCTCATACTGTGCCAAGAAAGAATACAAAAATTATCCCTGGCTTTGTAAAAATCTGTTGCTTTCAGGAAATGTTCTTTTCTGACCAGTATGAAAATTTCAGTTCCTGACTAAAATAGAAGAAAATTAAAATGATATGTTTTTCTAATCCTAATTTAAAAAAAAAAAGGCATTCTTACAGTAGAAATTGTTAAATTTGTTCAAAATCTAAAAATAGCCTCATAAAAGCCTAGGACACTTTACAGATGTGCTGTGATCCATACTTCAAAGAAGGGTTAATGAAGAACTAAAATGTCCAAATTCTTAAGTAATAGAATGGTATTTTATTTACATAGAGAATATCTTTTATTTTTACCTTTTCAGGGAGGGTATGGAAGAAAGTGTTTCAGGCCAAGACTACATTGGAGCTTGAGCCTAGCAGGCAGCAAGTTGTAAATGAGACTGAGCACAGATGTGGTTAGCTGTCTGCTATAGAGACTCCATCAGCTGAAGAACAAAGTGTGTCCTCTATGAATTGGGGAAACAATTATTCTTTCTGATGTTTCCAAACTTGCTGCTGCATCACAATCATCAAAATAGATAATCAATAACTCCATAAATATTTGTAAGGCTACTGGAGGAGCTATTGGGGTGAAATTCTGGTTTTCAGAAGTTGATCAGAACTCGAAATTTCTTTCTTTGCTCTCTTTGGCTCTGACAAGATTTGAAGTCTAGTTTCTTGACTGATGGCTTTAACTTTGACCTCAGGTTTTAGAAAAGGCAGAGGAGCCAGAGATCAAATTGCCAGCATCCGCTGGATCATGGAACAAGCAAGAGAGTTCCAGAAAAACATCTATTTCTGCTTTATTGACTATGCCAAAGCCTTTGGCTGTGTGGATCACAAGTAACTGTGGAAAATTCTGAAAGAGATGGGAATACCAGATCACCTGACCTACGTATTGAGAAACCTATATGCAGGTCAGGAAGCAACAGTTAGAACTGCACATGGAACAACAGACTGGTTCCAAATAGGAAAAGGAGTACGTCAAGGCTGTATGTATATTGTCACCCTGCTTTTCAACTTCTATGCAGAATACATCATGAGAAACACTGGGCTGAAAGAAGCACAAGCTGGAATCAAGATTGCTGGGAGAAACATCAATAACCTCAGATATGCAGATGACACCACCCTTATGGCAGAAATGAAGAACTAAAGAGCCTCTTGATGAAAGTGAAAGAGGAGAGTGAAAAAGTTGGCTTAAAGCTCAACATTCAGAAAACGAAGATTATGGCATTTGGTCCAATCACTTCATGGAAATAGATGGGGAACCAGTGGAAACAGTGTCAGACTTTGTTTTTCTGGGCTCCAAAATCACTGCAGATGCTGATTGCAGCCAAGAAATTAAAAGACACTTACTCCTTGGAAGGAAATTTATGACCAACCTAGATAGCATAATGAAAAGCAGAGACATTACTTTGCCAGTAAAGGTCCATCTAGTCAAGGCCATGGTTTTTCCAGTGGTCATGTATGGATGTGAGAGTTGGACTGTGAAGAA
>SJYW01050323.1:168629-232671 GCA_006410735.1 Raphicerus campestris | reverse complement strand
TTTTTTTTTTCCACAGATGTTCAGAGAAACAGCAACATGCATTCCTTTTTTCACTGCAATAATCCATTATACTTTTTCCATTCCCCCTTTCCTCTCTGGCATCCAAAATGGAGCTGATAAGAAATTAACAGAGTCTATGGGCTCATTCTTAAATCTGGCTTTGCTATTCCTCCTGAAGTAAGGTTCTATGACTCATATAATAACAAATCTATGCACATGCCTGCCACCTCCTTCATTCCAAAGATTTAAACAGGGCAGATCTCAGGCCCAGATGGAGTCATATCTCTCTTAAGAAAGTAAACTCTCAGCTTTCCTAGAGATGAAAACAGTGGCTTCTCCACCTTCCATCCTGAGAAAGTCCTCATGGGGAGACCCTTACTGTGCTCATGTTTGTTCAGGTGGCTTGATACTCACCACAAGACATTCTTTCCCAAGCAGCCTCGAAGGACAGACTCCTGCTTCTGTAAAATATGTGGTTTGAGTTTCTTTGAATGAAAAGGCACTGCATATTCAACCCACTTAGACGAACTCATAAGCCTTCTGCTGTGGGGAGTGTTATAAGAACCAGCCAAAGGATGCCACCCAAGCGTAACCAGAAAAGTGGTTTCTCACTTGAATCCAAATATGATTTTGGCTCTTTTGGGGGTGGATTTATGTTTCTTTCAACTACAGCATTTGGGATGGATGAAGCTTCTTTTGCCAAGAAACAAAGAACAAGCTCTGTACTCTTTATCAGTTTTCATATGAGTTTTGCAATTCTCCTCATACTGTGCCAAGAAAGAATACAAAAATTATCCCTGGCTTTGTAAAAATCTGTTGCTTTCAGGAAATGTTCTTTTCTGACCAGTATGAAAATCTCAGTTCCTGACTAAAATAGAAGAAAATTAAAATGATATGTTTTTCTAATCCTAATTTAAAAAAAAAAAGGCATTCTTACAGTAGAAATTGTTAAATTTGTTCAAAATCTAAAAATAGCCTCATAAAAGCCTAGGACACTTTACAGATGTGCTGTGATCCATACTTCAAAGAAGGGTTAATGAAGAACTAAAATGTCCAAATTCTTAAGTAATAGAATGGTATTTTATTTACATAGAGAATATCTTTTATTTTTACCTTTTCAGGGAGGGTATGGAAGAAAGTGTTTCAGGCCAAGACTACATTGGAGCTTGAGCCTAGCAGGCAGCAAGTTGTAAATGAGACTGAGCACAGATGTGGTTAGCTGTCTGCTATAGAGACTCCATCAGCTGAAGAACAAAGTGTGTCCTCTATGAATTGGGGAAACAATTATTCTTTCTGATGTTTCCAAACTTGCTGCTGCATCACAATCATCAAAATAGATAATCAATAACTCCATAAATATTTGTAAGGCTACTGGAGGAGCTATTGGGGTGAAATTCTGGTTTTCAGAAGTTGATCAGAACTCGAAATTTCTTTCTTTGCTCTCTTTGGCTCTGACAAGATTTGAAGTCTAGTTTCTTGACTGATGGCTTTAACTTTGACCTCAGGTTTTAGAAAAGGCAGAGGAGCCAGAGATCAAATTGCCAGCATCCGCTGGATCATGGAACAAGCAAGAGAGTTCCAGAAAAACATCTATTTCTGCTTTATTGACTATGCCAAAGCCTTTGGCTGTGTGGATCACAAGTAACTGTGGAAAATTCTGAAAGAGATGGGAATACCAGATCACCTGACCTACGTATTGAGAAACCTATATGCAGGTCAGGAAGCAACAGTTAGAACTGCACATGGAACAACAGACTGGTTCCAAATAGGAAAAGGAGTACGTCAAGGCTGTATGTATATTGTCACCCTGCTTTTCAACTTCTATGCAGAGTACATCATGAGAAACACTGGGCTGAAAGAAGCACAAGCTGGAATCAAGACTGCTGGGAGAAACATCAATAACCTCAGATATGCAGATGACACCACCCTTATGGCAGAAATGAAGAACTAAAGAGCCTCTTGATGAAAGTGAAAGAGGAGAGTGAAAAAGTTGGCTTAAAGCTCAACATTCAGAAAACGAAGATTATGGCATTTGGTCCAATCACTTCATGGAAATAGATGGGGAACCAGTGGAAACAGTGTCAGACTTTGTTTTTCTGGGCTCCAAAATCACTGCAGATGCTGATTGCAGCCAAGAAATTAAAAGACACTTACTCCTTGGAAGGAAATTTATGACCAACCTAGATAACATAATGAAAAGCAGAGACATTACTTTGCCAGTAAAGGTTCATCTAGTCAAGGCCATGGTTTTTCCAGTGGTCATGTATGGATGTGAGAGTTGGACTGTGAAGAAAGCTGAGTGCCAAACAATTGATGCTTTTGAACTTTTGGTGTTGGAGAAGACTCTTGAGAGTCCCTTGGACTGCAAGGAGGTCCAACCAGTCGATTCTGAAGATCAGTCCTGGGTGTTCATCAGAGGGACTGATGTTGAAGCTGAAACTCCAGTACTTTGGCCACCTCATGCAAAGAGTTGACTCATTGGAAAAGACCCTGATGTCAGGAGGGATTGGGGGCAGGAAGATAAAGGGACGACAGAGGGATGAGATGGCTGGATGGCATCACTGACTTGATGGATGTGAGTCTGAGTGAAATCTGGGAGTTGGTGATGGACAGGGAGGCCTGGCGTGCTGCGATTCATGGGGTCTCAAAGAGTGGGACACGACTGAGTGAATGAACTGAACTGAAACTTCTTTCAAATACTGTATTGTTTTCACAGCACTTGCTTTCCTTATATTTGAAAATTGTGTGCATGTTTGCATATGTATGTATTTTTCTTCAGTTGTTTTTGTTTGCGATATTGAGCTAAGAGGAAAGAGATGATCATGTGACATTCAAGGAAAGTCTGCTGACATTCTTTGTTTCTAAATGTCCTGATACTCAGTATTTGCAGTTTACATTCTACCAAAACAGAACTGTCATAGCACTCTGCACATATCTTCCTTATGCCCTCAGTTTTCCCCAACTCTATCTCCTTACCATTGAAAAAAAAATCATTCACCATTCAGCTTAGACACTACATCTTCTAGGAAAACTTATCTAATCCTAACCCCTTCTCCAGAGAAGGCAATGGCAGCCCACTCCAGTACTCTTGCCTGGAAAATCCCATGGACAGAGGAGCCTGGTAGGCTGCAGTCCATGGGGTCGCTAAGAGTCGGGCACGACTGAGCGACTTCACTTTCGCTTTTCACTTCCATGCACTGGAGAAGGAAATGGTAACCCACTCCAGTGTGCTTGCCTGGAGAATCCCAGAGACAGAGGAGCCTAGTGGGCTGCCGTCTGTAGGGTCACACAGAGTCGGACACAACTGAAGCAACTTAGTAGCAGCAGCAGCAACCTCCTCTCACTGACACAGGCAGGCTGGGTGCCTCTCTTTTGCACTACCATGGAAGTATCTGTACCACTCTAATACCAAACGAAGTGCACTATGCTGTAAACACAGGCTGACTTGCTTGGCTTTCCCTTTAAAGAGCATCATATCCCCAGTGTCTGGCAAAGAGCTGATACTCAGTAAGTGCTCCTTAAACCACTGCATTTAAAATATTTTTTCTTACCTATTCTTAAGAATTTATGGACCCTAAAAATTTAAAGATGATGTTCATCAGTAACATGTCTTTATAGCCCAAGTTGTAAACGAATTTCTTTTTTCCTATGCTAGGCTAGAGAGAAATGTTCATCTTCAGTTATAGAGAGGGCAATTCCTATAGCTAAGATGACCTGAATGTTGATTTCTACAGGCTGTGCCTGTGGCACTTCTGAAAGAAACATTGTTCTTAAACTGACTGAAGGGATTGAGGGTTTCACTGAACCATGATGTAGGCTTCCTTGGCTAGACTGCTGAATGTTTGCTTGCCACCAGAGTTTAGTCTTCAGGATAAAGCAAGATTAAAACAAAATGAACTCATAATTGCTTCCCTAGCAGATTTTGTTGTCCACATTAGATTATGCACAGGATAACCAATTTTCCCAGGTCCATAATCAGTGGTCCCAAACTCCCCATCCTAGACTGACGAATCCAAATCAAGAATTCAAATACCTTTTTTCCTAAGAGCTAATCCTTTTCAATGAGATGTTCACAGACTTACATTATTAATGTAGAAGGAAGGAAGGGGGAGAGTGAAAGAGAAAGAAAGGAAGAAAGAAAGAAAGAAAAAAAGAAGGGAGGGAAGGATGGAGGGAGAGAGGAAGAAAGGAGGAAGAAGAATTAATTCTCAGGGAACTCAAGGATGCATGACTGAAAAGGAAACAAAATTTTTATGTTTAAATGTTCTTAATTGAGTTCCTACTGGAAGTAGAATGTGTGTACATTGCTAATTCCAATGGACATCATCTGGCTTTAATTTAATAAAATGATCTTTCAGGGTTCTAAAGATAAGACATGAGAAGCTATCATTGAGCTTTCAAAAGTGTACAATGACTTGATTTTAAATTGAATGAAAATTTTCATTTCAGATCAAACCAGTAAAAATCTGGAGAGAGGCCAGAAAAGAAAAGTAACAAAACTCAAACATATGAGCAGAAGTAATCACAAAGTTGAGGTCCAGAAAGACAGTGGAAAGTCTTTTGCCTCTCCCTATAGTCTCCAGTGAAACTCTTTTTAACCCCCTCTGAGGTAAATGTGTACACCCGTGGTTCCCAGGCATGAACCACAAACCTCTGGGTGGCAAGGCTCAGAGTTATTAAGAGAAGTCAAAGAAGCCACATGAGCAACAGATGCTAACTGGGGCTGACTAAACAATATGTCTCACACAAATATAAAACACCATTTTAAAATTACATTTAGATACTGATTTCAAAGCATTACTGATCATAGAAATTCTCTTTCCTTAGGTGGTTTTTCAAACAGACACTAATGGCAACATCACACTCAGGGTTGGGCACTGGGAAAAATGATATGTGGATTTCTTTAAACTTACTTTTATAAGAGGATAATATCCATACATGTGATTTTTTACATTATAACATTAGAAATTATTGTTCTACACATTTTTATCAACAATCCAGAAAACATTTGCACATTCTACATATTCACTTGATTCCAGTGCTTCTTAATCCTCATAGGTTAGCACAACCTGAAAGTGTCTAATCTAAATCTTTCCTGCTTCAATTTTACCTGAGCTTAATATTTTATTCCTTTCTGAAGTTACAAGATGCTTACTACAGCTCTTCATATAGCCAATGACTGTCGTCAGCTATTTCACACACCTATTCTTGAGACTAAATAACCCAAATAGAGTTGTATCTCAGTATCTATATTGCTATTCTTTAGAACACCACAGCCCAATATACTTTCTGCAATGATGGAAATGTTCTATATCTATGTTGTCCAAATATAGTAGAAACCAGTCACATGTGACAACTGATCATTTAAAATTTAGCCAGTGAGAGTGAGGAACTGAACTTTTAAATTTTAATTAATTTATATTCAAATTTAAATAAACACATGTCACTAGAGGCTAGCATATATATGATGCAGCTCGGACAGTATTAATTTCCTAATGGTCTAATTTCATTATAGTATCCCCAGAATGCAGAAAATAGCCCAATGAAGACCTAGTTGATTCTAAAAGCTGAGTTATTCTATTTTACACATCGCAGCACCATGATGCCAGTGCAATGACATGGGAACATATTAGCTTTACAGACAAAGATGAATAAAATATAAGCATTACCTTAGCCTAATATACGGAGAAGGCAATGGCACCCCACTTCAGTACTCTTGCCTGGAAAATCCCATGGACGGAGGAGCCTGGTGGGCCACAGTCTGTGGGGTCGCTGAGTCAGATACAACCGAGCGACTTCACTTTCACTTTTCACTTTCATGCATTGGAGAAGGAAATGGCAACCCACTCCAGTGTTCTTGCCTGGAGAATCCCAGGGAGGGGGAGCCTCATGGGCTGCCGTCTATGGGGTCGCACAGAGTCGGACACAACTGAAGTGACTTAGCAGCAGCAGCCTAATATAAAAAGGCCTGGATAAAAGAGCGTGGCTCCAGAAAAAGTTAGCTATGTTCTTGGAAAATAATATATCCAAAGGCCTCAGAAGTTCACGTTTATAAGCAAAGACTGCCATTNTCATGGGCTGCCATCTATGGGGTCGCACAGAGTCGGACACAACTGAAGTGACTTAGCAGCAGCAGCCTAATATAAAAAGGCCTGGATAAAAGAGCGTGGCTCCAGAAAAAGTTAGCTATGTTCTTGGAAAATAATATATCCAAAGGCCTCAGAAGTTCACGTTTATAAGCAAAGACTGCCATTAACTGTATCTTAAATGTCTTAATTTGGTAACAATTAGCTTTGTTGCCTAGTATCAGGAAGGGATATTTGATACTTAGCTCTTTTTTCTTAAATACTTATTCAAAAATAGTAAAGAATTTATCTTCTTGAGATTCTTTTTCTTTCTTTAAGTGAATTAATCTGAATGGATTCCTCACTGAGTTGCCCAAAGACTGACCACTGTGGAGTTTCATTCAGCTAATAAATGCTCTTATGTTGACACTAAATCATTAAAAATCTCATTGCCAACTAGGTATGAACCACTTAATGGTAATCTAATTTAAACCACGTTTTTCCAAGAATTAAGACATGGAACCAAATCTGTAATTTATTTTAATAGAAATTGCTTAGCTCTTTTAAAGTTTCTTGAAGAACACTCCAAGATGATGTGAGATCCACTCCCCAATCTAAAATAGCTTAAACATACCATATTTCATACTAATCATCAAGGAGATAATTAGTTTTATTTCTCTCTTTTATTTCTCTTTTTTTTTGTTGTTGCCCAGTAATGTCACATTCCTTCAGTTTATACTGATGCATCTTGTGATGTATGATGAGCGAATTTGATTGTATGATAATACCTGAATTTCTTAGTTTTTCTGGTTCCTTTAAATTCTGTTGTTAAAACATACTAAGATTTAATATCTATACATTGTTTCCAGCCCCTGAAAGGCATTATTATTCTGCTATATTAAATAGACCTTATCTTGAAACACTTAAGAGTACCCCCTTTATTAACTTTATGAAAGAAATAACAATATTACGACGTGGTAATCAAACTTCCATTCATATTCTCTAAACTCCATTCTTACTTTTTTTGTTTTTTGAAATCAATAAAACAGTGGAAATACCATTAAAATTTTACTGCA
This sequence comes from Raphicerus campestris, assembly GCA_006410735.1. Taxonomy (NCBI): domain Eukaryota; kingdom Metazoa; phylum Chordata; class Mammalia; order Artiodactyla; family Bovidae; genus Raphicerus; species Raphicerus campestris. The sequence continues at coordinate 225,530 of SJYW01050323.1, read as the reverse complement.
CTGAATAATAATTCTAAAATGTTCTACTTTCAAGGTATAAATTTTATCGACTACTAGTAACTAATATTTGCTTAGCACTTTAAGGGTCGCAAAATCTCAGTCAGTCTTCACATGATTCCAAGTGCTCTCACTGTCAATTTTCATAATGCAAAACTGCAGTTTAGCAGTTGGTTAGCTTCTCTAAGAAAACATGTAAATTAAGATCTAGAGCAATACTTTGTATGTTGTGTCCAATGGATCTTGGTTTACTATACAAGAGGAAACAATGAGTACCACATACTCTTCTTATAAACTCAAAAAGCACATTATCATATTTAAAGCTTAGATAAGCCCTGTGCTTTATTTTTTTTAATCTGTTTAACTGTTTTAATCCAAACATTTTCCAAATCCATGTAGCCAGAGAGATTTATTTTTTAACAAAACCATTTATCATTTTACAGAATACCCTTTGGAAAAAATACTGAGCCAAGAAAACATAAAAAATGATCAAAACTTAGGTGACCAATATAACTCCCCATGCAACAGTTCAGTTCAGTTCAGTTCAGTCACATAGTCATGTACAACTCTTTACAACTTCATAGACTGCATCACTCCAGGCCTCTCTGTCCATCACCAACTCCCGGAGCTTACTCAAACTCATGTCCATTGAGTCACTGATGCCATCCAACAATCTCATCCTCTGTCATCCACTTCTTCTCTTGCCTTCAATCTTTCCCAGCATCAGGGTCTTTTCCAGTGAGTCAGGTTCTTCACATCAGGTGGCCAAAGTATTGGAGTTTCAGCTTCAGCATCAGTGCTTCCAATGAATACTCAGGACTGATTTCCTTTAGGATGGACTGGTTGGATCTCCTTGCAGTCCAAGGGACTCTCAAGAGTCTTCTCCAACAACACAGTTCAAAAGCATCAGTTCTTCAGTGCTCAGCTTTCTTTATAGTCCAACTCTCACATCCATACATGACTACTGGAAAAACCATAGCTTTGACTAGATGGACCTTTGTTGGCAAAGTAATGCCTCTGCTGTTTAATATGCTGCCTAGGTTGGTCATAGCATTTCTTCCAAGGAGCAAGCATATTTAATTTCATGGCTGCAGTCACCATCTGCAGTAATTTTGGAGCCCAAGAAAATAAAGTCTGCCACTGTTTCCACTGTTTCCCCATCTATTTGCCATGAAGAGATGGGACCAGATGCCATGATCTTAGTTTTCTGAATGTTGAGCTTTAAGCCAACTTTTTCACTCTCCTCTTTCACTTTCATCAAGAGGCTTTTTAGTTCTTCATTTCTGCCATAAGGGTGGTGTCATCTGCATATCTGGAGTTATTGATATTTCTTCCACCACTCTTGATGGTACCTTGTGCTTCATCCAGCCTGGCATTTCACATGATGTACTCTGCATATAAGTTAAAAAAGTAGGGTGCCATTATATAGCCTTGATGTACTCCTTTCCCAATCTGGAACCAGTCTGTTGTTCCATGTCCGGTTCTAACTGTTGATTCTTGACCTGCATACAGATTTCTCAGGAGGCAGGTAAGGTGGTCTGGTATTCCCACCTCTTTAAGAATTTTCCACAGTTTGTTATGATCCACACAGTCAAGGCTTTGGCATAGTCAATGAAGCAGAAGTAAATGTTTTTCTGGAACTTTCTTGCGTTTTTGATGATCCATCGAATGTTGGCAATTTGATCTCTAGTTCCTCACTTTTTCAATCCAACTTGAACATCTGAAAGTTCATGGTTCGCATACTGTTGAAGCCTGGCTTGGAGGATTTTGAGCATTACTTTATTAGCGTAACACTCCATGTAACACCACTCTCTAAATATTCTCCTCCCTAAATGCTCTCTTCTCTAAAAACCCTGAGTTGCTATGTCTGTGTTGTACCTGTGCCAGAGTGTAAGGGTAAAACTGTAGCTGTCAATGCTTAACCAAGAAGCATTACAATATGTGTTTGTTCCTAAAGTGAAAGTTGCTCAGTCATGTCTGACTCTTTGTGACCCCATGGACTTTATAGTCCATGGAATTCTTCAGGTCAGAATACTGGAGTGCATAGCATTTCCCTTCTCCAGGGGATCTTCCCAAACCAGGAATCAAACTGAGGTCTCCCTCAAGCAGGCGTATTCTTTACCAGCTAAGCCACAAGGGAACCCCAAATACTGGCATGGGTAGCCTATCCCTTCTCTAAAGCATCTTCTTGACCCAGAAACTGAACCAGGGTCTCCTGCATTGCAGGCAGATTCTTTACGAACTGAGCTACCAGGGAAGCCCTTGTTCCTAAGGGTGAATGCCAAAAGCTAACATAGGGTTATAATTACATGAGTAATATCTCCCATCTTGCATACTGGTCTGGCAGATCTTCTCCTTAAGCCTGCATTTCCAAAGGTCCAGGCATTTTTTAAGCCTAGAGAGCTGAATGCCTCTAATGTCCCTAAGGGTTTCTCATAAGGAAAGACTGCTTCAAGCAGAACCAACAGACATCTCCCTTCTTCTAGGCCCTCAGCCTTGTACTTTCCCCACCCTTTCATTAACTTCGTAAATTGGTCCAATTAGTATACTTGTCATAAAAGATAAACTCAGTAATCTCAAGATGTGTCACTTCCTAAATCAGAAATATGAAAAAAAAGAAAAAAGTAACAGAGAGCCAACAAATGCCACATCCTTTCGAGAGACGCTTTTCAGAAAAGCAAGGTGAAGGGCAGCTGGGGTAATCTGGGAGCTGGCCCAGAATGCTCATGCTTAAGAGCAGGCATACCCTAAAGGGAATGGCCATCACCACAAATTAGAGAAACACTCCAGCCTTGCCCTCACCCACTTCATCTCAACTTCATTTTTTTTCTCTTCATGAGTAGAATTGTATCATGAGAAATAAAATCTTTGAATCTGCCAGAAATATTTCATCAGGGCAGTCTTTGCAGTCAGCAAGACTCTACCTAAATCTTGCTTTCAATTTGTAGTATTAGCACCTTTGTTTCATGGGGTCAGCCTTTGCCCCTGCTGCCCTCTCTTCCTGACAGGCCCATCCTGCTTGGCCCTGAATTTCCCTGCTTTTAGAAACTTTGTTCATTGTTTGAGGCCTTGTTCAGTCCCCATTAAAATTAGTCTTTCCCTCCTCTGTCTCCCTGCCCTGTATCTATAAGCTCCACTTTTCTCTGGAAAGCAGAATAAAGGGCTGGACCAGTTGAGTGGTGGCCCAAAACAATAATCCATAAAGGGGGTTTACACTGGGATAAAATGGTACCATGGTAGCACATAAATTGATCTTGCTCATCAAAGCTGATGATACACCTGAACAACAACAACAAAAATCTGGCTGGTAATAATCCTCTCTCAGCTAAATAAATGTTTTTTAAAATATTTTTTAAACATGTGTTTTAAGGACATCAAATTACTAGATTTCTTATGATTCCCTACTGGCCTGGTCTGGGTCTGTTTTGTTACAGTCCAACCACAATGTAATTAGTTGCATATCTGCCTGTATTATATGTGAATTCCTCAGAATTTAAGCACAATGCTTTGCACATGGTAGGTGTTAAATAAAAGTATGGTAGACTGAATGAACTGGTAGTCTTTCTCCCTTCCAACTGTAGGCTATGTCCTAACAGAAACTGGAAAAAAAGGCTAGAAATTTCCTCCATTACACCAAGCAATTTAGTTACCTTAACTCTCCCAAGGCTTGAAAAAAGCCAAAAAGCAAACTGAGAGATAAACCAGTTCCCTTTACATGCCTGATTTGTGTCTACCTAAGAGACACTGCTATGTGGGAGAAGGAAGTAGAGAGAGGTCATTTAACAGAGTTGATGAAATGCACAGCTTTCCTATTCCTCCCATGTTGAATATTGACTAAATGGTCTCTTTATTTGTTTTATAATTTTCTAAACCATTACACACACACACACCCAATGCCAATACAAATAATTTCATTTGTTCACTTTTGAGGTTTGCCACCAGACTCTCTACCTCCATTAACACAGGGAAATGGAAGGTGAATAGCCAACATAATAAATTGGTCTAGAAGCCGACTCATCCATCTGGTTATTTCTTCCAGCATTCTTACTCTGTTGCCACCTCACCATACATAAACATCCATATACACACACACACCCAAATGAAACCATGACATGAAATAAATTCATCTCTATAACAGAAAATTCATTCCTGTTAGGCTTCTTATGATACGTTCTTTGAACTTGGCCAGACCTAAATTCTATCTCATCTATAAAACAGAATTAATTCTTGTCTTATTCCTTTATCCTCCCAAGTTTTTGAGGTTCAAGAGGGATTATATGTGTGAGCTTTAAGTAAAAAATCCAATGTAAAAGAATTATTGTTGATTTTTACCTCCAAAAATTCATCAGAATCACAGTAATAAACCAGCTGCTTAACTGAAGTAAAAGAAGCAAGCAAACAAACCAACCAAACACTATAACTTATTAAAATCTTTAGCTGTAAATACCCAACTCAAGCATCACCTTGTCTGGCGATCCATCCCTGACTCTCCACCCCATATCACTGCTTCTTCTGACAAAGCATACTTGTTGCTGCTTGTGTTGCCTCTGCGTCATGTAGCTACTTGTTTGTTGCACGTGCACCAGGGAATATATTTGTTTGTCTGTCACTTCATCAGACTGTAAGCTCATTACGGGCTGGAGCAATATACTGTAAACACAACCCTGACTTCGCTGTGGCCAGAACATAAATCCTCCTGCAGGTATGTTAGAAGGTGAGAGGAATAGAAAACCTCCTGACTTGCACTCTTATCTCACCCCTGCACCTCACCAATGCCATGATCTTGGACAAATCCCTTTTCTTCTATGACACAGGAACATCAGACTAAATCAAGTTTGCCACGTGCTGCCCCACAGGCCCAGTGCGGCCCCCAGACATGGTTTTTACCTTGCATAGTTTTGGCATCCATAGCATTAAGAAACTTCAATTAATTATGAACATTCAGATACAGAAAATATCAAATGGAATTAGAATTTTCAGCTTCTCTTTAAAATGATATCACCTCACAACACTGGGTTGTAACTTCCTAAAGCAAAAGCTGGTGGAGCTGGCTGGTGGCTTGCTAAGACAGACGAGGAGCTGTCTACGCCACCATAGACCCTATTACTGCTAAGTCACTTCAGTCGTGTCCGACTCTGTGCGACCCCATAGACAGCAGCCCACCAGGCTCCCCCGTCCCTGGGATTCTCCAAGCAAGAACACTGGGGTGGGGTGCCATTGCCTTCTCTATTTCTTACTGTTTACTCTTGGCCCAGCCACTCATGTAAATTACTTGCCTCAATCCTTAAATTCATTTGATTAGAGTTTTCTAAGTGCATGTTAGCGCCTATAACACCATTCTTGGGGTCTAGGAATCCTCTCCCAGGCAGACACACAAGCACATGCACACATGCACATTTCTTACCAGGAAGACAAGAAGCTCTGAGGCCTTCATACTACCCCTATCATACTACTCTCCAACCTCCCTTTAGGCTGATGTCCCTTGGCAATTAATGAATGAAAGGAAGGGACATCAAACAGAGGAAAAAACCAGGAAGTCAGAGGAAGAGAGGGAAGTTTTAGCTACAAATAGTGCTACCAGAGGTATCATGATACCATGTAAGGAAGATTAGATAGTTTTACAGAGCCAGATTTTCCATACAGGAAAGCAATCATTTTGTCTATGATCCTGGAAACATACATAATAGCTGATGTGAAAAACAGGAGGTTAATCGTCCAAAATTATTGTGGCTTTGGGTGTCACACCCACTGGGGTTCTCTCCCTTCTGCTCCCCATGGCCCTCTTGCAAGGAACTACAACTAGCAATTTGAAATTTACACACCTTCACAGATGGGTTGCCCCCATCTGTAGCATATCCATAACCTCCTAGGGCAAAGCTGCCATTACTTACAGTATAATCAGTGGCACTGTGGGTGCAGAGAGGAGAGAGCTAGGTACATATTACTATGAAGCCTGATGAGTCCAACATACTGCTTGTCTCCAACAAGTAGTGCCCCAGGAAATTTAATATAGCGCATCTCAATGTGCATGGCATACTCTGCTATAACCATGTGGTGTTTGATTGGACAGTTCAACAACAACCCAGCTTGTGTTTTCTCTCCAGCTTCCTCTATACTCTGGCTAGATAAGTTAGAGCATAGAGACAAGCAAAAGCTCGGCCTTCAGTCAACTACTTACAGAACCATCTGCATCTTCAAATTCCCAGGTTTTTTTTCTTTGCAAAAGCTTCAAGTTGGTAACTAAAAAAAGAAAAAAAAAAGGTTTATTAAACATGCTGCATATTAGTATCCTTATCCTATGGCATGGTATTTTGAGACTAATCAATCAGCTAATGATAAACTGAAAAGTCTTATTTTATAAATGTTAGTATTAGAATCTATGCTCTTGGGTTGGGAGATTTTAGTAAGAAACTCATTAATAAGCACAAATTGCCAACTACTCCATTCTCTCTCAAAATATTCAAAGCAATCTAAGTGCAATCTCAGTCAGTTTCTCCATCTCATGAACATTTTTCTCAAAGGTGAAGGGTCTGGGAAGATAAGATGGATCATAGCAAATCTATTAACCACATCTGAAGAACACTCAAAGTAGAGTTAGCGTGTACACACTAATGACAATTTTATCCACACCTTTTTTTCTATATGAAGAATAATGTTCATCTACATCCAGAATGTGGGATAATGTGTACATGCCTAGAATTCAAGAAAGCTGAATTCTAGTTCTGGCTTCACAATTTAGAATTGTGACCCTCTGTAAATCTCTCTCTAGATTTCCTCAACTGCGAAACAAGAGATGAAATAACCTCTAAATTACTGCTTATCAAATTTTAATATGTTCATGAATAACTCTAGTTTAGAGTGTAACTGACATTCTGCAGTTTTAACAAGTTCTCAGACAATGTTGGTAGCTATTGGTCCAGGGACCACATTGTAAGAACAAGATGCTAAAGCACTAGTTCTTAAATTTGGCTGCACATTAGATAACCTGCGGAATGTAAAAAATATATCAATACCTGGTGCCATCCCCAGATCTGGTTTAATGGCTTATCAACAGCTATGTTTGGCTATGGGGAGTCTTTTAAGCTCCTCAAGTGATTATAAAGTTTCCCAAATTCTGAGAACTTCACTCTCTTCCTTAAAAGTCTAAAATTATGATCTTTATTTTTTGTTGTTACTGTTTAGTTGTTGCTGTTCAGTCACTAAATCATGTCCAGCTGTTTGCAACCCCATGGCCTGCAGCACACCACACTTCCCTGTCCTTCACAATCTCCCAGAGTTTGCTCAAACTCATGTCCATTGAGGTGGTGATGACATCCAACCATTTCATCCATTGTTGCTTCCTTCTACTACTGCCCTTAATCTTTCTCAGCATCAAGGTCTTTCTCAGTGAGTCAGCTCTTTGCACCAAGTAACCAACGTATCAGAGCTTTCAGCTACAGCATCAGTCCCTCCAATGAATATTCAGGGTTGATTTCCTTTAGGATGGACTGGTTGGATCTCCTTGCAGTCCAAGGGACTCTCGAGTCTTCTCCAACACCACAGTTAGAAAGCATCAATTCTTTGGCACTCAGCCTTCTTTATTTTTTAAGCTCTATTCCTTAAAAGTCTAAAAAGATGACCTTTATTTTTAAAATCACATTATATTTGTACAGTGAAATTCCTGATGTCTGTTATCTCATGGCAACTCAAAGAGATATGCAGGGAAAAAGCTATTAACTCTGAGTTATAAAAGAGATAACCAAACACCCAAGAATCAGGTGACTTGCCTAATGGTATACAGCTAATGACAGACCTTCTGCTACTAGAACACAGAGTTTCTGATACCCAACCTGTGCCTTCTCCAGACTGCTTTGCACTGACTCATATGGATGAATAATGACAAACAAAAAGAGATCATAGCTTTTCTGCCCAAAATCCCACAAGAATGATACAAATGGAGATGTAGGGGAGAAATACATGCAACTGTGAAAACAATTAAATGTATATTTGGTGAAGGAGATACCTGGCTGCTCTGGATGCAGAATAAGGTTGCTAAGGCTATAACAGCAGGACCAGCCATTAGGCAACAAGTGAGCACCGTGAGATGGATTAATTCAGTACTCAAAATATGATAATGTACTGGGGAAGTGCCATAACTGATCCTAGCAAGAGACCAGGAAGTCTGCCATTTGATAAAACTAATAATTTACTAGAACTTGTTAAGATAGCCATCCCATTTGAACACGTTTGCAAAACCTACACAGAAACAAAACAAACTTAAGAGTTCTGGCATTAGAGTTAAGGTAAAGATGATCATTAATTTAAAGAAAATAGGACGTGGAAAGGAGGGAAGTGCTACTTTTAATGCTTACTATGCATCAGTCATTTGTAAAGATTATCTGGCCTTATTATAACTTGTAAGGTAGATTTTGTTACCCCCACTTAACAAACAAGAAAGATGAGTCACAGAGTTTGACTTTTATAGCAAGTTACACATCAGTGTCCAAGCTGGGCTTAAGCCTAAATCTCTCTGATTCCAACCCCCTCACATCCTTTCCATACTGATTTCTATCATCTAATTAAACATTTTCAGGTAAACAACCATTCTTCCCTAAAATCTTCATCTTGTCAATGTACCAGGGACATAATGTTATGATAATGTTATAGCTCTTTGTTCCTGTTGCTCCAAAGGAGAATGGAAACACTATTTATGGGTAGATAGTGTGGCAGAAAAACAAAAACTTTCACTGACTTTTTGGCCTCTTGATTTTGCAAAGGTGAAGCCCCAAGTTCTTTTCAATAGTGGTTGCAAGATAGTAGCCTTAAGTCAGATCTTCCCTGCAGACATATTTAACTAAAATATATACCACTGACTCTTCTATCATTTTTAAGATATTGGATTTTGACAAATTTAAAAGCAACAGTATTTTAATAAGCAATTATCACATCAAAATGTAAGTTTCTGGTATCTCTCAAAATGTTAGAAGAGTAAAAAACAGTGGCACCATGCTTTCTCCTGGTATAATCAACTGAAGCTGAGTCACCAAGCTCATTCACCACAGTCCTATCTTTAGTTGTTATATGTATCAGATGACAATTGTCTTCACAATTAAGATGAATATTTCTTACACCTTATTCTATCAAAGGCTAAATAATGAGAGATATCCTAGGAAGTCCACTCGTATATTTCAAGAAAAATTGAGAACTGCATACTTTTTCTTATATCTACTTCATCCCACACATTCATATTTAACAGATTTCAAAGGTATCTGAGGCTGTAAATCCTGCTTTTCAGAATTAGGTAGGTTGACACCTGTAAAAGAATGAAACTAGAACACTAACACCATACACAAAAATAAACTCAAAATGGATTAAACCTCTAAATGTAAGACCAGAATCTATAAACTCTTAGAGGAAAACATAGGCAGAACACTCTTGATCATAAATCAAGCAAGATTCTCTATGACCCACCTCCCAAAGTAATGGAAGTAAAAACAAAAATAAACATAATTAAACTTAAAAACTATTGCACAATGAAGGAAGCTATAAGCAAGGTAAAAAGGAAGCCTTTATAATGAGAGAAAATAATAGCAAACAAAATAATTGACAAAGAATTAATCTCCAAAATACATAAGCAGCTCATGCAGCTCAATACCAGAAAAGTGAGAGAGCCAATCAAAAAGTGGGCCAAAGATCTAAACAGACATTTCTCCAAAGAAGACATATAGATGGCTAATAAACACATGAAAAGATGCTCAACACGACTCATTATCAGAGAAATGCAAATCAAAAACCACAGTGAGGTACTATATCAGGCCAGTCAGAATGGCCACCATCAAAAAGTCTACAAACGATAAATACTAGAGAGAATGTGGAGNAGATGGCTAATAAACACATGAAAAGATGCTCAACACGACTCATTATCAGAGAAATGCAAATCAAAAACCACAATGAGGTACTATATCAGGCCAGTCAGAATGGCCACCATCAAAAAGTCTACAAACGATAAATACTAGAGAGAATGTGGAGAAAAGGAACCCTCTTACACTGTTGGTGGGAATGTAAACTGGTACAGCCACTAAGGAGAACAAACAGTGTGGAGAGTCCTTCAAAAAAATTGGAACTAGAACTGCCATCAGTTCAGTTCAGTTCAGTCATTGAGTCATGTCTGACTCTTTGCAACCCCATGGACTGCAGCACTCCAGGTTTCCTTGTCCATCACCAACTCCCGGAATTTACTCAAACTCATGTCCATTGAGTCGCTGATGCCATCCAACAACCTCACTCTCTGTCGTCTGCTTCTCCTATCGTCCATCTTTCCCAGCATCAGGGTCTTTTCCAGTGAGTCAGTTATTCGCATCAAGTGACCAAAATATTGGGGTTTCAGCTTCAATATCAGTCCTTCCAAGGAACAGTCAGGACTGATCTCCTTTAGAATGGACTGGTTGGATCTCCTTACAGTCCAAGGGACTTTCAAGAGTCTTCTCCAACACCACCATTCAAAAGCATCATTTTTTGGTGCTCAGCTTTCTTTATAGTCCAAATCTCACATCCATACATGACTACTGGAAAAACCATAGCTTTGACTAGATGGATCTTTGTTGGGAAAGTAATGCCTCTACTTTTTAATATGCTGCCTAGGTTGGTCATCTGATTTCGGTGTTGACCATCTGGTGATGTCCATGTGTAGAGTTTCTCTTGTGTTGTTGGAAGAGGGTGTTTGCTATGGCCAGTGCATTTTCTTGGCAAAACTCTGTTAGTCTTTGCCCTGCTTCATTCCGCATTCCAAGGCCAAATTTGCCTGTTACTCCAGGTGTTTCTTGACTTCCAACTTTAGCATTCCAGTCCCCTATAATGAAAAGGACATCTTTTTTGGGTGTTAGTTCTAAAAGGTCTTGTAGGTCTTCATAAAACCGTTCAACTTCAGCTTCTTCAGTGTTACTGGTCGGGGCATAGACTTGGATAACTGTGATATTGAATGGTTTGCCTTGGAGATGAACAGAGATCATTCTGTCGTTTTTGAGATTGCATCCAAGTACTGCATTTCGGACTCTTTTGTTGACCATGATGGCTACTCTATTTCTTCTCAGGGATTCCTGCCCGCAATAGTAGATATAAGGGTCATCTGAGTTAAATTCACCCATTGCAGTCCATTTTAGTTCGCTGATTCCTAGAATGTTGACATTCACCCTTGCCATCTCTTGTTTGACCACTTCCAATTTGCCTTGATTCATGAACCTGACATTCCCGGTTCCTATGCAATATTGCTCTTTACAGCATTGGACCTTGCTTCTATCACCAGTCACAGCCACAGCTGGGTATCGTTTTTGCTTTGGCTCCATCCCTTCATTGTTTCTGGAGTTATTTCTCCATTGATCTCCAGTAGCATATTGGGCACCTAATAACCTGGAGAGTTCCGCTTTTGGTATCCTATCATTTTGCCTTTTTATACTGTTCATGGGGCTCTCAATGCAAGAATACTGAAGTAGCTTGCCATTCCCTTCTCCAGTGGACTACATTTTGTCAGACCTCTCCACCATGACCCGCCTGTCTTGGGTTGCCCCGCAGGCATGGCTTGGTTTCATTGAGTTAGACAAGCCTGTGGTCCTAGTGTGACTACATTGAATAGGTTTCTGTGGGTATGGTTTCAGTGTATCTGTCCTCTGATGCCCTGTTGCAACACCTACCATCTTACTTGGGTTTCTCTTACCTTGGGCGTGGGGTATCTCTTCACGGCTGCTCCAGCAAAGCACAGCTGCTGCTCCTTACATTGGACAAGGGGTATCTCCTTACCATCGCCGTTCCTGACCTTCAATGTTGGATAGCTCCTCTAGGCCCTCCTGCGCCTTCACAGCCACGGTTCCTTGAGTTGCACCTCCCGGCTGCCAGCCCAGCCCTCGGGTGTGATTATATTCTTTGCTGCCAAAGATGGAGAAGCTCTATANCGCCGTTCCTGACCTTCAATGTTGGATAGCTCCTCTAGGCCCTCCTGCGCCTTCACAGCCACGGTTCCTTGAGTTGCACCTCCCGGCTGCCAGCCCAGCCCTCGGGTGTGATTATATTCTTTGCTGCCAAAGATGGAGAAGCTCTATACAGTCAACGAAAACAAGACCAGGAGCTGACTGTGGCTCAGATCATTAACTCCTTATTACTAAATTCAGATTCAAATTGAAGAAAGTAGGGAACACTGCTAGACCATTGAGGTATGACCTAAATCAAATCTCTTATGATTATATAGTGGAAGTGAGAAATAGATTTAAGAGCATAGATCTGATAGATAGAGTGCCTGATGAACTATGGACTGAGGTTCATGACATTGTACAGGAGACAGGGATCAAGACCANTGGTGTCATCTGCATATTTAAGGTTAATGATATTTCTCCTGGCAACCTTGATTCCAGCCTGTGCTTCATCCAGTCCAGTGTTTTTCATGATGTACTCTGCATATAAGTTAAATAAGCAGGGTGACAATATACAGCCTTGACATACTCCTTTTCCTATTTGGAACCAATCTGTTGTTTCAATTGTTTCTTCCTGACCTGCATACAGATTTCTCAAGAGGCAGCTAAGGTGGTCTGGTATTTCTATCTCTTTAAGAATTTTCCATAGTTTATTGTGGTCCACACAGTCAAAGGCTTTAGCATAGTCAATAAGCAGAAATAGATGTTTTTCTGGAACTCTCTTGCTTTTTTGATGATCCAATGGATGCTGGAAATTTGATCTCTGGTCCCTCTGCCTTTTCTAAAATCAGTGTGAACATCTGGAAGTTCACAGTTCACATGTTGCTAATCCCTGGCTTGGAGAATTTTGAACATTACTTTACTAGCATGTGAGATGAGTGCCATTGGGCAGTAGTTTGAACATGCTTTGGCATTGCCTTTCTTTGGGTTTGGAATGAACAGTGAACTTCTCCAGTTTTGTGGCCACTGCTGAGTTTTCCAAATTTGCTGGCATATTGAGTGCAGCACTTTCACAGCATCATCTTTCAGGATTTGAAATAGCTCAACTGGAATTCCATCACCTCCACTAGCTTTGTTCATAATGATGCTTCCTAGGGCCCACTTGACTCACATTCCAGGATGTCTGGCTCTAGGTGAGTGATCATACCATCATGATTATCTGGATCATGAAGATTTTTTTGTACAGTTTTTCTGTGTATTCTTGCCACCTCTTAATAACTTCTGCTTCTGTTAGGTCCGTGCCATTTCTGTCCTTTACTGAGTCCATCTTTGCATGAAATATTCCCTTGGTATCTTTAGTTTTCTTCAAGTGATCCCTAGTCTTTCCCATTCTATTGTTTTCCTCTGTTTCTTTGCACTGATCACTGAGCAAGCCTTTCTTTTCTCTCCTTGTCATTCTTTGGAACCCTGCTTTCAAATGGGCATATCTCTGCTTTTCTCTTTTGCTTTTCGCTTCTCTTCTTACAACCCAGCAATCCCACATAATAGCAGCTAGCTAATTTTTGTGCATTTAAAATGAGAAAAGTTTTTAAAATTATCATGAGAGATATCTTAGAACTAAATTTGCTTTTCAGAAAACTACAGTCACAAGTCTAAATAGACAGGTCATGGGATTTCTGAAATATCCCCAACAATTTTTAATTACCACTAAAAGAGATGTGAGTGCTGAGGGAATAAGCAAAGTTCTTCATTGTCTAAGAAGTTAGCACTGATGCTAGGCACTTCTTCTTCTTGTCTCATGAAACCCTCAGCAACCCTAAAATATTATTACATTTATAAAATATTACATGGTAAAGACCTTTGTGTCCCTCTTCTATCTGAAAACATAAATGTTGTATTTGCAATGCCAAGAGCAAACCACAGAAAAAAGATACAAAAGGCAGAATTCAGCTCATGACCATCACTAAAGAAATCAACTGTTCCTTCTACTTCTTTGCTCTTTTGGTACATACATATTGGCCAAAGCAATAATTACTGATAAAGAGCTTCAAAGTCATCCTTTGGCACAACAGAACAACAATAACATCTGTGTAAATGTAATATCACAACATAAGCACTCAAGGCCACAGAAAAGAAAATAATGTTGTTTGGTTTGGTTTCATTTAGGGGAGCTTATATATTTTCTGAACAAGCCGTTCTCTCTATAAAACTCAGCTAGCAAATCTGCCTTGCCTATTATCATTGTGAGGATAATGTAGCAAACAGATGGAGGGTTTCATACAATTTGCTGAACTAAATATAACAGGTTTGGCTGTGAGTATCAACTTATTTTTATATTCTATTTGTGCTATGTTTGTAATAGATGCACACACATGAATAAAAACAGAAAATCTGTATACACAGTACAGCTGGTTCGATAATATTTTCATTATAGCATCACATACTTCTAATTAGAAGGCTTTATATTTGGCCACCAAGAATTCTGGCTGCAGAATAGCTTGTGCAGCACTCAGATAACAACAACAACAAAAAAAATGTTCATCAATACTGTAGGAATTCTTCCACACCTATAGCACCATGTAGGACCAGGTTTGTTAAATTAATAATGATCTACTAAATAAAAGAAAAATTGAAGAGCACATGAAAGATTTAGTACATGGAGTTAATTTGGCCCAGAGGCCCAAATAGGAATATATCTATCTATGACAGATGAAACATGGAACACTATGTCAATAATATGAGTAGGGAAAATTGAGCATTATTAATATTAAATGGTGCTCAATTCAGGAAGCTTCCACAAGTCTCTTATCCTTATCTATCAGAGGGCAGAAAGAGTGGAAACCATAATCACAGAAAACTAACCAAACTAATCACATAGATCACAGTCCTCTCTAACTCAGTGTGAAACAATAAGCCATGCCATGTAGGGCCACCCAATATGGATAGGTCATGGTAGAGAGCTCTGACAAAACATGGTCCACTGGAGAAGGAAATGGCACACCACTTCAGTATTCCTGCCTTAAGAACCCCATGAACAGTATGAAAAGGCAAAAAGATATGTATGACACTCCCCAGGTAGGTAGGTACCTAATATGTTACTGGAGAAGAGTAGGAAGATAACTCCAGAAAGAATGAAGAGACAGAGCCAAAACAACACCTAATTGCAGATGTGACTGGTGATGGAACTAAAGTCTGATGCTGTAAAGAACAATATTGCACAGGAACCCACAATGTTAAGTCCACAAATCAAGGTAAACTGAAAGTGGTCAAATAGGAGATAGCAAGAGTGAATACTGATATTTTAGGAATCAGAGAACTGATTCCTAAAAGTGGACTGGAATTGGCAAATTTAATTCAGATGACCATTATATCTACTACTGTGGGCAAGAATTCCTTAAAGAAATGGTGTAACTCTCATATTCAACAAAAGAGTCCAAAATGCAGTACTTGGGTACAATCTCAAAAATGACAGAATGATCTCAGATCGTATCCAAGGCAAACCATTCAATATCACAGTAATCCAAGTCTATGCCNTCTTTCCCATTCTATTGTTTTCCTCTGTTTCTTTGCACTGATCACTGAGCAAGCCTTTCTTTTCTCTCCTTGTCATTCTTTGGAACCCTGCTTTCAAATGGGCATATCTCTGCTTTTCTCTTTTGCTTTTCGCTTCTCTTCTTACAACCCAGCAATCCCACATAATAGCAGCTAGCTAATTTTTGTGCATTTAAAATGAGAAAAGTTTTTTAAATTATCATGAGAGATATCTTAGAACTAAATTTGCTTTTCAGAAAACTACAGTCACAAGTCTAAATAGACAGGTCATGGGATTTCTGAAATATCCCCAACAATTTTTAATTACCACTAAAAGAGATGTGAGTGCTGAGGGAATAAGCAAAGTTCTTCATTGTCTAAGAAGTTAGCACTGATGCTAGGCACTTCTTCTTCTTGTCTCATGAAACCCTCAGCAACCCTAAAATATTATTACATTTATAAAATATTACATGGTAAAGACCTTTGTGTCCCTCTTCTATCTGAAAACATAAATGTTGTATTTGCAATGCCAAGAGCAAACCACAGAAAAAAGATACAAAAGGCAGAATTCAGCTCATGACCATCACTAAAGAAATCAACTGTTCCTTCTACTTCTTTGCTCTTTTGGTACATACATATTGGCCAAAGCAATAATTACTGATAAAGAGCTTCAAAGTCATCCTTTGGCACAACAGAACAACAATAACATCTGTGTAAATGTAATATCACAACATAAGCACTCAAGGCCACAGAAAAGAAAATAATGTTGTTTGGTTTGGTTTCATTTAGGGGAGCTTATATATTTTCTGAACAAGCCGTTCTCTCTATAAAACTCAGCTAGCAAATCTGCCTTGCCTATTATCATTGTGAGGATAATGTAGCAAACAGATGGAGGGTTTCATACAATTTGCTGAACTAAATATAACAGGTTTGGCTGTGAGTATCAACTTATTTTTATATTCTATTTGTGCTATGTTTGTAATAGATGCACACACATGAATAAAAACAGAAAATCTGTATACACAGTACAGCTGGTTCGATAATATTTTCATTATAGCATCACATACTTCTAATTAGAAGGCTTTATATTTGGCCACCAAGAATTCTGGCTGCAGAATAGCTTGTGCAGCACTCAGATAACAACAACAACAAAAAAAATGTTCATCAATACTGTAGGAATTCTTCCACACCTATAGCACCATGTAGGACCAGGTTTGTTAAATTAATAATGATCTACTAAATAAAAGAAAAATTGAAGAGCACATGAAAGATTTAGTACATGGAGTTAATTTGGCCCAGAGGCCCAAATAGGAATATATCTATCTATGACAGATGAAACATGGAACACTATGTCAATAATATGAGTAGGGAAAATTGAGCATTATTAATATTAAATGGTGCTCAATTCAGGAAGCTTCCACAAGTCTCTTATCCTTATCTATCAGAGGGCAGAAAGAGTGGAAACCATAATCACAGAAAACTAACCAAACTAATCACATAGATCACAGTCCTCTCTAACTCAGTGTGAAACAATAAGCCATGCCATGTAGGGCCACCCAATATGGATAGGTCATGGTAGAGAGCTCTGACAAAACATGGTCCACTGGAGAAGGAAATGGCACACCACTTCAGTATTCCTGCCTTAAGAACCCCATGAACAGTATGAAAAGGCAAAAAGATATGTATGACACTCCCCAGGTAGGTAGGTACCTAATATGTTACTGGAGAAGAGTAGGAAGATAACTCCAGAAAGAATGAAGAGACAGAGCCAAAACAACACCTAATTGCAGATGTGACTGGTGATGGAACTAAAGTCTAATGCTGTAAAGAACAATATTGCACAGGAACCCACAATGTTAAGTCCACAAATCAAGGTAAACTGAAAGTGGTCAAATAGGAGATAGCAAGAGTGAATACTGATATTTTAGGAATCAGAGAACTGATTCCTAAAAGTGGACTGGAATTGGCAAATTTAATTCAGATGACCATTATATCTACTACTGTGGGCAAGAATTCCTTAAAGAAATGGTGTAACCCTCATATTCAACAAAAGAGTCCAAAATGCAGTACTTGGGTACAATCTCAAAAATGACAGAATGATCTCAGATCGTATCCAAGGCAAACCATTCAATATCACAGTAATCCAAGTCTATGCCCCAACCACTAATGCTGAAAAAGCTGAAGTTGAACAGTTCTATGAATACCTACAAGACCTTCTAGAACTAACACCAAGAACAAATGTCCTTTTTAATATAGGGGACTGGAATGGAAAAGTAGAAAGTCAAGAGATACTTGGAGTAACAGGCATGTTTACCCTTGGAGTAAAAAATGAAGCAGGGCAAAGGCTAATAGAGTATTGTCAAGAGAACACACTGGTCACAGCAAACACCTTCTTTCAACAACACGAGATGACTCTACACATAGATATTACCAGATGATCAATACCAAAATCAGGTTGATTATATTCTTTGCAGCCAAAGATGGAGAAACTCGATGCAGTCAGCAAAAACAAGAGTGGGAACTGACTTGAACTCAGATCATGAATGCCTTATTGCCAAATTCAGACTTAAACTGAATAAAGCAGGGAAAACCACTAGACCATTCAGGTATGACCTAAATCAAATCCCTTACAATTATACAGTGGCAGTGACAGATAGGTTCAAGGGATTAGATCTGATAGACAGAGTGCCTGAAGAACTATGGATGGAGGTTCATGACACTGTACAGGAGGCAGCAATCAAAGCCATGCCCATGAAAAACAAATGCAAAAACACAAAACAGTTGTCTGAGGAGGCTTTACTTCTGAGAAAGGAAGAGAAGAAAAAGGCAAAGGACAAAGGAAAGATATATCCATCTGAATGCAGAGTTCCAAAGAATAGCAAGGAGAGATAAGTAAGCCTTCCTCAGTGATCAATGCAAAGAAATAGAGGAAAACAATAGAATGGGAAAAACTAGAGATCACTTCAAGGAAATTAGAGATACTAAGGGAACACTGCATGCAAAGATGGGAACAATAAAGGACAGAAGTGATATGGACTTAACAGAAGCAGAAGATATTAAGAAGTGGTAAGAATACACAGACAAACTATACAAAAAAGATCTTAATGATCTAGATGAGCATGATAGTGTATTCACTCACCTAGAACCAGACATCCTGGAGTGAAAGTCAAGTGGGCCTTAGGAAGCATCATTACAAGCAAAGGTAATGGAGGTGATGNAGAATGGGAAAGACTAGAGATCACTTCAAGGAAATTAGAGATACTAAGGGAACACTGCATGCAAAGATGGGAACAATAAAGGACAGAAGTGATATGGACTTAACAGAAGCAGAAGATATTAAGAAGTGGTAAGAATACACAGACAAACTATACAAAAAAGATCTTAATGATCTAGATGAGCATGATAGTGTATTCACTCACCTAGAACCAGACATCCTGGAGTGAAAGTCAAGTGGGCCTTAGGAAGCATCATTACAAGCAAAGGTAATGGAGGTGATGAAATTCCATTTGAGCTATTTCAAATCCTAAAAGATGATGCTGTGAAAGTGCTGCATTCAATATGCCAGCAAATTTGGAAAACTCAGCAATGGCCACAGAATTGGAGAGGTCAGTTCTCATTCCAGTCCCAAAGGAGGGCAATCCCAAAGGATGTTCAAACTACCGCACAGCTGTACTGATCTCACATGCTAGCAAAGCAAGGCTTCAACTGTAATCCGAGAACTTCCAAATGTTCAAGCTGGATTTAGGAGAGGCAGAGGAACCAGACATCAAAATGCCAATATCCATTGGATCATAGAAAAAGCAAGAGTTCCAGAAAAATGTCCACTTCTGCTTCATTGACTATGCCAAAGCCTTTGACTGTGTGGATCACAAGAGACTGCGGGAAAACCTTAAAGAGATGGGAATACCAGACTACCTTGCCTGACTTCTGAGAAATCTGAACAGGTCAAGTAGCAACAGTTAGATCAGATCATGGAACAATGGACTGGTTCCACATTGGGAAAGGAATACGTCAAGACTGTATATTGTCATCCTGCTTATTTAACCTATATACAGAGTACATCATGAGAAATGCTGGGCTGGATGAAGCACAAGCTGGAAGCAAGATTGCAGGGAGAAATATCCATAACCTCACATATGCAGATGAACCCACCCTTATGCCAGAAAGCAAAGAGAAACCAAAGAGCCTCTTTGATGAAAGTGAAAGAGGAGAGTGAAAAAGCTGGCTTAAAATTCAAAGTTCAAAAAATGAAGATCATGGAATCTGGTCCCATCACTTCATGGCCAATAGATGGGGAAACAATGCAAACAGTGAGAGACTATTTTCTTGGCCTCCAAAATCACTGCAGATGATGACTGCAGCAATAAAATTAAAAGATGCTTGCTCCTTGGAAGAAAAGCTATGACAAACCTAGACAGCACATTAAAAAGCAGAGACATTACTTGGCCATCAAATTACATTTAGTCAAAGCTACGGTTTTTCCAGTAGTCATGTATGGATGTGAGAGCTGGACTATAAAGAAAGCTGAGCACTGAAGAATTGATGCTTTTGAACTGTAGTGCAGGAAAAGACAGCTTGTGCTAAGCTGAAGACTGTGAAGCTTGTGCTTGAGAAGACTGCGGTGCTGGAGAAGACTGCTTGGACTGCAGGGAGTCAAACCAGTCAATCCTAAAGGAAATTAATTCTGAATAGTCATTGGAAAGGCTGATGCTAAAGCTGAAGCTCCAATACTTTGGCTACCTGATGTACAGAACTGACTCATTAGAAAAGACACTGATGCTGGGAAAGATTGAAGGCAGGAGGATAAGGGGCAACAGAGGTTGAGGTGGGTGGATGGCATCATTGACCTGATGGATGTGAGTTTGAGCATGCTCTAGGAGTTGGTGATGGACAGGGAGCCTGATGTGTTGCAGTCCATGTGGTCTCAAATAGTTGGACACAACTGAGTGACTGAACTGATACTATATGGAGTGGAGAGGAAATAGTGAGAAAACAACATATAGCTTGAAAATAAAACAAAATAAAAACTTACTTGACAAAGTCATCATCAAAGCTATAGGAAAAAAACTATATCTACTGAGCATATTATGTCTATCTCTCTACAGCAAGAATTTACTCTTCAGTTAATCAATAGTCTGTCTTCTCTCTTTATTGAATGTAAAACACCTCTGTTGATTTAGTGTGCATAAAGACCAAGAGTTTTTTTACTGTATTCATCAAGTTCATCATCTTATTAGCCCTCAGTGACATCTTTGTTTAGGTTTTCTCTATGTAACATTACAAACATTTTATATTTTTGAAATCCTCTTCTAAAAAATGTCCCTCCTAGTAAGTACTGTTCTTTCAATCAGTGTTAGTACAAAAAATTTTTTAAAAAAAAAAGCATCACTGCTCATATTCTACATCTTTCCTCATATCTTCTGGATTCTGTATTTCTTTCCACTTGCTACTACTTATGAGGGATTTTTTTCTTTTTTATAAATTCCCTGAATATCTTTAATTGCTCAATTTTCTAAAATATTCTTCATTGTCTTTCATCTCTGATTCTCTCTTCTTGTCTTTTGGACATACAGTCTGAGGGAATGGGGTTAGAGAGACAATATTTTATAATTAGATGAAGCAGTTAATATTTTGGGGTGGCTGTAGGCATTTGTTTTAAAGATACATTCCTAGAGTATGCAAGGCAATGAATGTTTGATTTTACTGTTTGTTCCCTGGGAAAGTTTGCTCTTGGCCACTAAGTTTCTCCCTCTAAAGTAAGTTTTGGGACTTGGGAGGGCTTTGTATCTTTTCCATCTAAAACGTCCATTTTCACCTCAATCAGTGGTTCTCAGGACCTCTGGGGGTCCCTGAGATTATATGAGAGTCAGTCAAGTAAAAACCACTTTCATATAAATAAGGAACTGCATGTACATTGGAGTTTTCCAGAGTAATATCACAACAGATTGAATGCATAAGCAGATACAAGAATCCAGCTGTCACTGTGCCAGACATTAAAGGCTTGCAAAAATGTAAAATAATTTCACTTTCTCACTAAATACTTTTGTTTTTGATAACAGTTATTTTTCATAAAAATATGTTATTTATGTTAGTTTGTGATTGGTTTATTTTTGTTTTTTAAAATGAATTAATGAATAAGTTATCTTACTTTAATTTCTAATATAGTAAATACTAATAGATATAACCCACATAAACAAAAGTTCTTTTGTGGCCTTCAGTAATTTTTAAGAATGCTGAAGCATCTTGAAATTTAAACAAAAATGAGAACTGTTGATTTAGATAAACTTTTGGGCTTAAGAAAGGTAAATTATTTTTAAAAATTTACTCAAGATAAACTATTCAAATTATTCCTGAAACATTTATCCCCAGTAGAGCTTCATAAGAGACTTGGTCTCCGGCTCTGACTCTTCCATTAACTTTCTAGGTAAAAAGAAAGAAAGATAGTACTAAGTCGTGCCTGACTCTTGCAATCCCATGAACTGTAGCCTGCCAGGCTCCTCTGTCCATGTGATTCCCCAGGCAAGAATACTGGAATGGATTGCCATTTCCTTCTCCAGAACTTCTGGATAGGATGATAGTAACAACAGCTCGGCAGCGGCAGCGGTTTGATCGCTAAGTTGTGTCCAACTCTTGCAACCCCGTGAACTGTAGCCTGCCAGGCTCCTCCGTCCATGGGATTCTCTAGGCAAGAATACTGGAGTGGGTTGCCATTTCCTTCTCCAGGGGATCTTCCTGACCCAGGAATCAAACCTAGGTCTCCTGCATTGTAGGTAGATTCTTTACCAACTGACCTACAAGGGAATACTTACTAAATGTTACTGAGCAACAGGAATTATTCTAAGTGCTTCATATGTGTTAGTAATTTCAGCCTCATAACAAAAGAACCCTCACACACTGCTGATGGGAATGTAAATTGGTCCAGCCATTATGGAGAACAGTATAGAGGTTCCTCTGAAAACTAAAAAGTGCTACCATAGGACCCTGCAGTCCCACTCTTGAATATATCCAGTGAAAACCATGATTTGAAAAGATAACATGCATCTCAATGTTTGTAGCAGCACTATTTACAATAGCAAGGACATGGAAGCCACCTAAGAGATCATCAACAGAGGAATGGATAAAGGGTGACACATATATACAATGAAATATTACTCAGCTATAAGAAGGAATGAAATTGGGTCATTTGCAGCGATGTGGATGAACCTAGAGTCATACAGAGTGAAGTAAGTAAGAAAAAAAAAAAAACAAGTATAGTATACTATGGATATATGTGGTATCTAGAAAAAATGGTACTGATGAACCTATTTTCAGGACAGGAATACAGACTTAGATTTAGAGAATGGAATTCCAGACAAGGGGAAAAGGGGAGGAGAGGGTGAGAGACTAGCACTGACATATATACACTACCATGTGTGAAATAGATAACTAGTGGGAAGCTGTTATAAATCACAGGGAGCTCAGCTCAATGCTCTGTGATGACTTAGAGGGGAGAGGTGAGGGTGGGGTGGGAGGGAGGCTCAAGAGGGAGAAGATCTATGTATACATATAGCTGATGTTTGCTGTTGCACAGCAGAAACTAACAAACACTGTAAAGCAACTGTACTCCATTTTTTTAAGTTAAAAAAAAGTTTTAAAAGGAGTCACAAAAGATTAAATTAAAATTTAAAAATGAGTGTGAAGTCAAGTTGGCCTTAGGAAGCATTAGTACAGAAAAAGCTAGTGGGGGTGATAGAATTCCAGCTGAGCTATTTCAAATCCTAAAAGATGATGCTGTGAAAGTGTTGCACCCAATATGCCAGCAAATTTGGAAAACTCAGCAATAACCATAGGACTGCAAAAGGTCAGTATTCATCCCAATTCCAAAGAAAGTCAGTGCTAAAGAATGATCAAACTACTGTGCAACTGTACTCATTTCACATGCTAGCAAGGTAATGTTCAAAATCCCTCAGACTAGGCTTTGATACTATGTGAACCAAGAACTTCCAGATGTATAAACTGGATTTAGAACCAGAGGAACCAGAGATCAAACTGAAAAAATCAACTGGATCATAGAGAAAGGAATGGAAATACAGAAAAACATCTACTTTTGCTTCATGGACTATGCTAAAGTCTTTGACTGTGTGAATCACAACAAACTATGGAAAATCCTTAAAGAGATGGGAATACCAGACCACCTTACCTGCCTCCTGAGAAATTATATGCAAATCAAGAAGCAGCAGTTAGAACTAGACAAGGAAAAACTGCCTGGTTCAAATTGGGAAAGGAGTACAGCAAGGCTGTATATTGTTACCCTGCTAATTTAACTTATATGCAGAGTACATTGTGTGAAATGCCAGGCTGGATTAATCAGAAGCTGAAATTAAAAGATGCTTACACCTTGGAAGAAAAGGTATGACCAACCTAGAGAGCATATTGAAAAGCAGAGATATTACTTTGCCAACAAAGGTCTGTGTAGTCAAGGCTATGGTTTTTCCAGTGGTCATGTATGGATGTGAGGGTTGGACTGTGAAGAAAGCTGAGCACTGAAGAACTGATGCTTTTGACCTGTAGTGTTGGAGAAGACTCTTGAGAGTCCCTTGGACTGCAAGGAGATCCAACCAGTCCATTCTGAAGGAGATCAGCCCTGAGATTTCTTTGGAAGGAATGATGCTAAGGCTGAAACTCCAGTACTTTGGCCACCTCATGCAAAGAGTTGACTCATTGGAAAAGACTCTGATGATGGGAGCGATTGGGGGCAGGAGGAGAAGGGAACAACAGAGGATGAGATGGCTGGATGGCATCACTGACTTGATGGATGTGAGTCTGAGTGAACTCTGGGAGTTGGTGATGGACAGGGAGGCCTGGTCTGCTACAATTCATGGGGTTGCAAAGAGTCGGACACAACTGAGTGACTGAAATGAACTGAACTGAACTGAAATTAAGATTGCCAGGAAAAATATCAACAACCTCAGATATGCAGATACCTCTCTAATGGCCAAAAATAAAGAGGAACTAAAGAGTGTCCTGATGAGAGTGAAAGAGGAGAGTGAAATAATTAACTTAAAACTCAACATTCAAAAAATGAAGATCATGGAATTTGATCCCATCACTTCATGACAGACAGATGGAGAAAAAGTGGAAACAGTGGCAGACTTTATTTACTTGGGCTCCAAAATCACTGCAGATGGTGACTGCAGCCATGAAATTAAATATGCTTGCTCCTTGGAAGAAAAGATATGACAAACCTAGACAGTATATTGAAAAGCAGAGACATCACTTTGCCAACAAATGTCTGTATAGTTAAAGCTATGGTTTTCCAGTGGTCATATATGGATGTGAGAGTTGGACCATCAAGAAAGCTGAGCACTGAAGAATTGATGCTTTCAAATTGTGATGTAGAAGAAGACTCTTTAGAGTCCTTTAGACAGCAAAGAGATCAAACCATTCAATCCTAAAAGAAATCAACCCTGAATATTCATTGGAAGGACTGATGCTGAAGCTGAGGCTCCAATACTTTGGCCTGCTTATCTGAAGAGCCAACTCATTGGAAAAGACACTGATACTGAGAAAAATTGAAGGCGGGAGGAGAAGGGGGCGACAGAGGATATCTAGGTTGGATGGCATCAGGGACTCAACGGAAATGAGTTTGAGCAAACTCCCAGAAACAGTGAAGGACAAGGAGCTTGTCATGCTATAACCCATGGGGTCACAAAAACTTAGCAACTGAATAACAACATATATGAACCTATTTATGAAACAGAAACTGAGTTTACAGATGTAGAAAACAAACTTTTGGTTACCAAGGGAGAAGAGAGGGAAGGATAATTTGGGAGACTAAAACTAACATATACACATTATCATATATAAGAAAGATAACTAATGAAAACTCACTGTACAGCACAGTACTCAATACTCAGTAATGACTTATATAGGAATAGAAATATTTAAGTAGATATATTTATGTATAACTGATATACTTTACTATACAGCAGAAACTCCAACACCACAGTTCAAAAGCATTATTTCTTCAGTGCTCAGCTTTCTTTATAGGTCAACTCTCACATCCATACATGACTACTGGAACTGTGGTGTTGAAGAAAACTCTTGAGAGTCCCTTGGACTGCATGGAGAGCAAACCAGTCCGTCCTAAAGGAAATCAGTCTTGAATATTCATTGGAAGGACTAATGCTGAAACTGAAACTCCAATACTTTGGCCACCTGATGCAAAGAGCTGACTCATTGGAAAAGACCCTGATGCTGGGAAAGATTGAAGGTAGCAGGAGAAGGGGATGACAGAAGATGAGATGGGTGGATGGCATTACTGACTCTATGGACTTGAGTTTGCATAAGCTCTGGGAGTTGGTGATGAAAAGAGAAACCTTGTGCGCTGCAGTCCATGGGGTCACAAAGAGTCGGACATGACTGAGCAACTGAACTGAACTGGACAGCAGAAACTAACACAACATTGTGAATCAAAAGTGAAAGTGAAAGTCGCTCAGTCATGTCCAACTCTTTGTGACCCCATGGACTGAATACTAGAGTGGGTAGCCTTTCCTTTCTCCAGGGAATCTTCCCAACCCAAGGATCGAACCCAGGTCTCCCACATTGCAGGTAGATTCTTTATCAGCTGAGCCACAAGGGAAGCCCAAGAATACCAGAGTGGGTAGCCTGTCCCTTCTCCAGTAGATCTTTCCAACCCAGGAATTGAACTGGGATCTCCTGCATTGCAGGTGGATTCTTTACCAACTGAGCTGTCAGGGAAGGGAAGTTGTAAGTCAACTATAAATAAAATAAAAACAAAAATTGATTTTAAAAACGAATCATCACAGCACTATGAAAAAGGAGTTTATTATCCCCATTTTACAGAGAAGAAAATGGAAACAGAGAAAGATTAAGTAACTTGTCCAACATCATATATCTAAAAAGCACTAGATCTGAAACTTGAACTCTTACAATATGGGTTCGTAATATGTATTAGATCCCTTTAGCTTTATGTAAAAATTGGAAGCAGTGACAGATTTTATTTTCTTAGGCTCCAAAATCACTGCAGATGGTGACTGCAGCCATGAAATTAAAAGATACTAGCTCCTTGGAAGGAAAATTATGACAAACATATACAGTATATTAAAAAGCAAAGACACTGCTTTGCCAATAAAGGTCCATACAGTCAAAGCTGTTTTTCCAGTAGTCATGTATGGATGTGATTGTTGGACCATATAGAAGGCTGAGCACCAAAGAATTGATGTTTTCCAACTGTGGTGCTGGAGAAATCTCTTGAGAGTCCCTTGGACTGGAAAGAGATCAAATTGGTCAATCCTAAAGGAAATCAACCCAGAATAGTCATTGAAAGTACTGATATTGAAGCTCCCATGCTTTGGCCCCACCTGATGTGAAGAGCTGACTCATTGGTAAAGACCCTGATGCTGGGAAAGATTGAGAGCAAAAGGAAAAGGGGGCAGCAGAGGATGAAATGGTTACAGAGCATCACTGTCTCAATGGATATGAATTTTAGTAAACTCCCCAAGATGGTAGAGGACAGAGGAGTCTGGCATGCTGCAGTCCCTAGGGTCTTAAAGAGTCAGACACCACTTAGCGACTGAACAACAAGCTGTATGTAATATGACAGTTTCCCAAATACTGCAAGCCATACACACTGAATGTTGGTCACCAGGCTTTCCTCTTTGGCTTTGTAAACCTGCTTCCCCACCATCTTTGTCTTTTAGTCTGATTAAGTCCCTTCTTAAGTTCTTTCTCTAACGTTATTTTCCAAATATGAGCTTATTTGTGTATATACTTTACTTATTTGTGTATATACTATGCTGCTGCTAAGTGAGGTGCCATTGCCTTCTCCAGGACAGATTCCTAGAAACACAAAATCTACCAAGACTAACTCAAGACTTTGAACATTACTCTAGATATTTATGTTAAGTTTCCCAATTTGTAAAATCCCCCCCCCCCAAAAAAAAAGATGTCTATGGGCTGAATGTGCCTCATGGTCTGTGTATGTGCAAACACTAATATAATGGAATCAATTTAACTTCATGAGATGTTATAGTATCACAATTCATTTGACAGTAAATAAAAAATATTGGGGCAGTTATGCAGTTGAAAAACAGTAATAATATTATTACTACCACTTCATGGAATGGGACTATTTGAACAAACAAGAACTATCTAGAGAACACATTACTTGAAATATTGAATCAGAAAATCCATGGAAAGCAAACTGTTAAGTGCCTTATAAAGTGTAAGAAAGAATGGCAGAACAAACAGAAGGTAGATCATGTTGATATCCAACTCAAAATATTCCAGTGGCTTCCAAATATAGTTAGAATAAAATCCAAACTCCCAGTCACAGTCTTTAAGATTGTGCAGGGTCTTCCTTCATATCATTCTTACTACTAATCTCTGCATTATGGTCGGGCAGACTTCCTTTTTTATTTCAACATATTAAAATCTTATATATCATATATATAATATCAGGGCTTCCCTGATAGCTCAGTTAGTAAAGAATCTGCCTGCAACGCAGGAGACCCCTGTTCGATTCCTGGGTCAGGAATATCCCCTGGAGAAGGATGACTACTCCAGTATTCTGGCCTGGAGAATTCCATGGACCGTATAGTAAATGGGGTTGCAAAGAGTCGGACACAACTAATCGACTTTGACTTTCACTTCAATATCCTACTTCAGAATTTGGGGATTGTAATTCCATTTGCCCTGGAAAATCTCTTCTAAATCTTCAGCCTAAGTCACTTCCTTGAACAGGCTTTCCCTGACTACTCTATATAATTAGACCTGCCAATCTCACTACCCACACTACAATACATACCCACTTTGTTTTTTAGGATGTGTATGTACTAGCTATAAAGTATCTTATGTATTTATTGGTTTACTTGTATATTTTCTATCTTCTCCAATTAAACCATATGCAAATAGCAGAAAACTTGTCTTCTATCGCCAACAATAACTGTCACCTACGAAGCACTCAGGTAATGTTTTTGAATAAATGTTGAATGAATAAAGGACTCTAAAATATGTGCCAGTTGTGCAAAATCATTGCAGCATAGGTTCAAATATGTATGGAGCCACCACAGAAAACTACCCTTCACCCCTCTAGGGATAATTTCTTTCTCCTTATTGCTCAAAGTAAGGTGGGTTACTGCAGCCAAGGTTCCCTGGAATGTTTGCCTAATTAGCTAGAGAGATGAGATATTGAAAGACAAGGTTTAATAGATACTCTGAGTGAACTCAGTTGAGAGCCTCTAGATGCATTATTGATTATGCATCCATTCAGACTCTTGCTGCTTGCACATCAGCACTTGCATCAGGGAATCAACTCTGGGTAGGTCTACCTAAAAATCATCTGAACAGAAATCATTTATTCCAGCAATTTAAAATAAATATGGTCATGAAATTACTGCCAAAAGGGGATATTTACTTAGGATAGCACTTGAGTTCCATTAAACTTTGTATTCATGAGATCACCCTTAGACATAAAATATTAGAAAACTAGGGGGCTTATTTCATTAGGAACTGATGTTTCTTTTGCATGTCAGTGCATAGTAGATAATTTGAATGAAAATATGTCAGCTGAAAAAACAGTGAACTAATAGCAGCTTTTAATCTAGAAAATTTGTCAATCTTGATAGCATCAAATGTACATAGTATATTAAGTAAAGTTATCTCTCTATTTAATTTATTTATTAAGAACTTTCCTACACAATCTGAAGAGAAATCTGAACAAAGAAGTAAGATATTAAAATGTCTTCTCTGCTTTGAAACTCACAAACAGACCTCCTACCCTGCTGGATTAAGTTACTGTTCTGGCTGTTTGATGATGTATGATCCTCTGAAAGTAAGTGTTTCTAAAATAATTCTACAGGGTATGAGCCCTAGATTTCACTCCTTTTCNACTTTGACTTTCACTTCAATATCCTACTTCAGAATTTGGGGATTGTAATTCCATTTGCCCTGGAAAATCTCTTCTAAATCTTCAGCCTAAGTCACTTCCTTGAACAGGCTTTCCCTGACTACTCTATATAATTAGACCTGCCAATCTCACTACCCACACTACAATACATACCCACTTTGTTTTTTAGGATGTGTATGTACTAGCTATAAAGTATCTTATGTATTTATTGGTTTACTTGTATATTTTCTATCTTCTCCAATTAAACCATATGCAAATAGCAGAAAACTTGTCTTCTATCGCCAACAATAACTGTCACCTACGAAGCACTCAGGTAATGTTTTTGAATAAATGTTGAATGAATAAAGGACTCTAAAATATGTGCCAGTTGTGCAAAATCATTGCAGCATAGGTTCAAATATGTATGGAGCCACCACAGAAAACTACCCTTCACCCCTCTAGGGATAATTTCTTTCTCCTTATTGCTCAAAGTAAGGTGGGTTACTGCAGCCAAGGTTCCCTGGAATGTTTGCCTAATTAGCTAGAGAGATGAGATATTGAAAGACAAGGTTTAATAGATACTCTGAGTGAACTCAGTTGAGAGCCTCTAGATGCATTATTGATTATGCATCCATTCAGACTCTTGCTGCTTGCACATCAGCACTTGCATCAGGGAATCAACTCTGGGTAGGTCTACCTAAAAATCATCTGAACAGAAATCATTTATTCCAGCAATTTAAAATAAATATGGTCATGAAATTACTGCCAAAAGGGGATATTTACTTAGGATAGCACTTGAGTTCCATTAAACTTTGTATTCATGAGATCACCCTTAGACATAAAATATTAGAAAACTAGGGGGCTTATTTCATTAGGAACTGATGTTTCTTTTGCATGTCAGTGCATAGTAGATAATTTGAATGAAAATATGTCAGCTGAAAAAACAGTGAACTAATAGCAGCTTTTAATCTAGAAAATTTGTCAATCTTGATAGCATCAAATGTACATAGTATATTAAGTAAAGTTATCTCTCTATTTAATTTATTTATTAAGAACTTTCCTACACAATCTGAAGAGAAATCTGAACAAAGAAGTAAGATATTAAAATGTCTTCTCTGCTTTGAAACTCACAAACAGACCTCCTACCCTGCTGGATTAAGTTACTGTTCTGGCTGTTTGATGATGTATGATCCTCTGAAAGTAAGTGTTTCTAAAATAATTCTACAGGGTATGAGCCCTAGATTTCACTCCTTTTCTAGAGTGTACTTCTTGAAAACATTTTATGACCTTAGATTTGCCCATACAAATGGAGATCCTCTACCATCAACCTATGAAACCCATTTCATGAGATATCCTCTGTTACCTCCTAATGACCAAATCCAGAAACTCTTATTTCATCTGCTTCTTTATGTTCATAACCAATCCTCTCTCTGCTTTACCCTTCTGAGATCCAGTACATTCTAACTGACCCTTATTGAAATCTTCACTCAACCTCCAGAGCTCATCTTTTGCTTCTAGATCTGCTCTTTAACCTTGCAACCATTTTAATTAGTATAATGTGGGTGAACAAATATAAAAAACAAAGAAATAGTCATTCCCTTATACAGAAAAGCCTCTGTATCTACATTTGAGTTTTATGTCATTTATATTTGTGTGGTGCCCTGAAGTTTACATAGCACAGTTGCATTCATTAACTGATTTTATCCTACTGTCATAGTATCTAGGCAGTTACATAGTTTTATTACTCAGAGTTCTCCAAAGGAATAGAACCAATAAAGTGTGTATGTGACTGTGTGTCTGCGTGCTATGTATCTTTGTATGAGAGAGACTGATTAATTGATTCATGGATTGATTAACTGACTGAATGATTTTAAAAAACCAGCCCATTCAATAATGGACACTGGTAAGACAAAAATCTGCAGTGCAGGCCAGTAGGCTGAAGATCCAGCAAAGAGTTGATGCTGTCGTCTCAAGTCTAAGGCAATGAAGAGTCAGAATTTGTTCTTCTTTGGGAGACCTCAATCTTTTTTCTTAAGCCTTTCAGCTGACTAGATGAAGCCCATCCATTCTATGAAGGGTAATATGCTTTACTCAGAGCCTACTGATTTTAAATGCTAATCACATCTAAAATATTAATACACCTCCACAGTAATATCTAGAATGCTGTTTGACCAAAACCTAGGTACCATGGCCTAGCCAAGTTGACAGATAAAATTAACCATCACAAAATTATTCACTATTATTCAGTGTTAAAAAGAAAGGAACTATAAGCCATTAAAACCATGAAAGAATCTTATTAGTAATTAATATTATTACTAAGCTTTATTATTACAACTTTACAGATAAGGAAATGAGCTTTTGTTAGCATTATTTAGCCAAAATTACTAGCTACCATATGCTAGTGCTCACACTAAAAACCAGATTTCATTACTCCTCATCACATGTATATTCCAATAATCACACTGCCCCTAACAGTTTTTCAGTAGTTTTCAATTTTGTGGGAATAAGATTTACATTTATTCCAATAAGAGATCTAAAACCCACAGAATATTTAGCTCTCACTTCATGGCTAAAACTCCACAACTGCCCAATGTCAAGAGCATAGAATTCCCTTTAAGGAGGTGAGAACTGATAGATATTAATATAATGTGAGCCTTCAAGGGTAAACTAAGACATCAAGTTTGGAATGTCCCTCTAGAGACTACACCAAAATTCACAAAAATTATTTCACCTCTCAACAAAATTTTCCAGATTCCAGAAGTACTTTTCAGTACAAAGAGACAGACAGCACAGAACATAAAACTTTATTAAAAATAAACCTTAATGTGAAAGACAGTGTCAAAAGAATGAGGAGACAAGCTACAGACTGGGAGGAATACTTACAAAAGACATCTGAAAAAGGACTTTTATCCAAAGTATACAAAGAACTCTTAAAACTCAAGAAAACAAAGAATCTGATTTTTAAAAATAATCCAAAGACCTTACAGTCACCTCACCAAAAAAGACATAGATATGGCAAATTGGCATTTGAAAAGATGTCCAACATCATATGTCATTAGATAAATGCTAACCAAAACAATAATAAGATACCACTACACACCAACCAGAATGGCCAAAACCCAGAGCACTGATAACACCAACTGGGAAGTATGTGGGGAAACAGAAACTCTTAGGGAAAATACAAAATGTTACAGCCGCAACGGAAGAGAGTTAGGCAGTTTCTTATAAAACTAAACATACTTTCTTGTAAAGCTAAACATTTCATCCAGTAATCATGTTCTTTAATATTTACCCAAAAGAATTTAAAATTTTAGTTCAGTTCAGTCCCTCAGTCATGTTCAACTCTTTTGACCCCATGGACTGCAGCATTCCAGGCTTCCCTGCCCTTTACTATCTCCCAAACTTAGCTCAAACTCATATCCATTGAGGCAGCGACAACACTGAACCATCTTATCCTCTGTCGTCCCCTTCTCCTCCTGCCCGCAGTCTTTCCTAGCATCAGGGTCTTTCCCAGTGAGTCACTTCTTCACATCACGTGGCCAAAGTGTTGGAGATTCAGCTTCAGCATCACTCCTTCCGTTGAATGTTCAGGATTGATTTCCTTTAGGATTGGCTGGTTGGATATCCTTGCAGTCCATGGGACTCTCAAGAGTCTTCTCCAACACCACAGTTCAAAAGCACTAAATCTTCTATGCTCAAAGAGCATCTTTATGGTCCAACTTTCACATCCATACATGACTACTGGGAAAACCATAACTTTGACTAGACAGACCTTTGTCAGCAAAGTAATGTCACTGCTTTTTAAAATGCTGTCTAGGTTTGTCATAGCTTTTCTTCCAAGAAGCAAGTGTCTTTTAATTTCATGGCTGCAGTCACCATCTGCACTAATTTTGGAGCCCAAAACCCACACAAAAATCTTCACTTGGATGATTATAGCAGCTCATTATAATTTCCAAAACTTAGATGCAACCAAGACGTCCCCTTCAGTGGTTGAACGGATAAATCAACTATGTACATCCAGACAATGGAACATTATTTCAATGCTGAACAGAAATAGGCTATCAAGTCATGAAAAGACATGGAAGAAGCCTAAATGCATATTACTAAGCGTAAGAAGTCAATCTGAAAAGGCTATATACTATATGATTTAAACCATATGACATTCTGGAAAAAAACAAAGCTAGAGTTAAAACATCACTGGCTGCCAAGGATTAGTGGGGGAAAAGAAATGAATAGGTGAAACATAGAGGACTTTTAGGGCAGTGAAACACTTTTAATGATACTCTATACAGGAACAGATAAATGTAATTAATAGAATAAAATACTTTAAACATAAAAATAATAATCCTTCCTGCACCTAGATCTACACCAAAATTGATCTAATATTGCTGAAAGTTTAAGTCCAAATGGTTTCTAAAGTCCTTCTTGTTTATCTAACCTGTATTTCTAGAAGACTATCAAAACAACAAAGAAAACACCTCCATGCCTTGCATGGGTAAAGTGACAGAAGGAAAATGTATGTGAAAACTCTCAGGCGGAGTCTAAGGGACATTCTGGATGATGGTGAAGACACAGAGCTAGAAGTATTTACAGGAGAGAAAAGAAGGTGAAGACGTGCAAATCACATCCCTGGGANCCTAGATCTACACCAAAATTGATCTAATATTGCTGAAAGTTTAAGTCCAAATGGTTTCTAAAGTCCTTCTTGTTTATCTAACCTGTATTTCTAGAAGACTATCAAAACAACAAAGAAAACACCTCCATGCCTTGCATGGGTAAAGTGACAGAAGGAAAATGTATGTGAAAACTCTCAGGCGGAGTCTAAGGGACATTCTGGATGATGGTGAAGACACAGAGCTAGAAGTATTTACAGGAGAGAAAAGAAGGTGAAGACGTGCAAATCACATCCCTGGGAGAATTCAGTGTGAGTTCAATGAAACATGAGATGGACTTGAGAGTAAACCAGGCAAATCTACCCAATGAAGAAGGGAGTGACTTTCTAGGGTTTCAAACAAGGGAGGAAAAGAAGAGAACATTCTAAAATAATTAGAATGAGAACAAGAAGACAGGCCATTGCTTCAAGGAAGTCTAAATGAAGGGTTCCCCATATTTAGAGCCATTAAGAACTAGATTGGCAGACTTTCATGGAATCAAAAATTTGGCAGGATGGGAGAAGAAGGATTTGCCAGATTAATATACCAACCACTGACTAGAAATCTGTTTATGTTAATTAAGCATATTTATATACATGTATTATAAGAGTTCCTGTCCAATATATCAGATAATCCCAGGACAGCTGGAAGAGGGAAATATAACAGACCTACCATATTCCATAATATAGTGATATCTGGATAGTATATCAGTACACCAACATAAGTATTTCATTCCCATCCCAGTAGATGCTAAACCATAACATCTTTGTTTTTAAGAGCTTTAGCTAAAAAGACCTAAAAGTATAGCAAATATAGATACTACTACATAAAGAGTATTCCTACATTAGTTAAAGAAGAATGGTATTCCTCCTGAGCAGAGTATATAAAGCTAGGACTTTTCTTTTTTGAAAAGTAAAAGAAGTGAAAGTTGCTCAGTCATGTCTGACTCTTTGCAACCCCATGAACTATACAGTCTATGGAATTCTCTGGGTCAGAACACAGGAGTGGGTAGCCTTTCCCTTTGCCAGAGAATCTTCCCAACCCAGGGATCGAACCCAGGTCTCCCACACTACAGACGGATAAAGTAAGGTATGGAGAAAACTACTCGGTGAAGTATCCAAGTGAGGTTACATGTTTCTTCCTCCTCCCTCTTGAGAATTTATTAAAATTATGCTGAAGGAATAACAGAGATATAAATCTATAATAGAAAATAAGAGGTCCAGGGGGAATGAATTTCAGCAAATATCTAACATAGAGAAATAAAAGAATGTCAGAGGAAGAGAGTGAATATTCCACTTTCTCCTAAATGAAATAGGAAGGAGAAAGCTGCAAACTAAAAATATTTGTGGAAGGAATTTCCATGTGGAAGGAGTCGACTCCTGGAATTATTGTGAAATAACAAATCAGTAGATAAGTGAATGAAACCTTAACAATTTTCACTTAAACTTTAAAGTGAAAATATTGGAGTAATGAAAGGTTTCTACATGTGACTGGTCAACCCCTCACTCTTCTCTGACAACTTCACACAAGGCAACAAACTTCCCGTCTACTCATACGAGAGCTAAGCTTGCAAGTTTGCAAGTATTCCCTGTATACACAAAGCTCACAGAGGACTCACCTATTCCCTCAATCACAGGAGGAGAGTGAAAAAACTGGCTTGAAACTCAACATTCAAAAAAATTAAGATCATGGCATCCAGTCCCATCACTTCATGGCAAGTAGACAGGAAAAAAGTGGAAACAGTGGCAGATTTTATTTTCATGGGTTCCAAAATCACTGTGGATGGTGACTATAGCCTTGGAATTAAAAGGCACTTACTCACTCCTTGGAAGGAAAGCTAGTTGTTCAGTTGCCCAGCCATGTCCAACTCATTGTGATCCCATAAGCAGCGCACCAGGCCTCTCTGTCCCTCACCACCTCCCAGAGTTTGCCCAAGTTCACGTCCATTGCATCGGTGATGCGCCCAGTCATCTCATCCTCTGACGCCCTCTTCTCTTTCAGCCTTCAATCCNCCATGAACTATACAGTCTATGGAATTCTCTGGGTCAGAACACAGGAGTGGGTAGCCTTTCCCTTTGCCAGAGAATCTTCCCAACCCAGGGATCGAACCCAGGTCTCCCACACTACAGACGGATAAAGTAAGGTATGGAGAAAACTACTCGGTGAAGTATCCAAGTGAGGTTACATGTTTCTTCCTCCTCCCTCTTGAGAATTTATTAAAATTATGCTGAAGGAATAACAGAGATATAAATCTATAATAGAAAATAAGAGGTCCAGGGGGAATGAATTTCAGCAAATATCTAACATAGAGAAATAAAAGAATGTCAGAGGAAGAGAGTGAATATTCCACTTTCTCCTAAATGAAATAGGAAGGAGAAAGCTGCAAACTAAAAATATTTGTGGAAGGAATTTCCATGTGGAAGGAGTCGACTCCTGGAATTATTGTGAAATAACAAATCAGTAGATAAGTGAATGAAACCTTAACAATTTTCACTTAAACTTTAAAGTGAAAATATTGGAGTAATGAAAGGTTTCTACATGTGACTGGTCAACCCCTCACTCTTCTCTGACAACTTCACACAAGGCAACAAACTTCCCGTCTACTCATACGAGAGCTAAGCTTGCAAGTTTGCAAGTATTCCCTGTATACACAAAGCTCACAGAGGACTCACCTATTCCCTCAATCACAGGAGGAGAGTGAAAAAACTGGCTTGAAACTCAACATTCAAAAAAATTAAGATCATGGCATCCAGTCCCATCACTTCATGGCAAGTAGACAGGAAAAAAGTGGAAACAGTGGCAGATTTTATTTTCATGGGTTCCAAAATCACTGTGGATGGTGACTATAGCCTTGGAATTAAAAGGCACTTACTCACTCCTTGGAAGGAAAGCTAGTTGTTCAGTTGCCCAGCCATGTCCAACTCATTGTGATCCCATGGAAAGCAGCGCACCAGGCCTCTCTGTCCCTCACCACCTCCCAGAGTTTGCCCAAGTTCACGTCCATTGCATCGGTGATGCACCCAGTCATCTCATCCTCTGACGCCCTCTTCTCTTTCAGCCTTCAATCCTTCCCAACATCAGGGACTTTTCCAATGAGTCAGCTCTTCATATCAGATGACTAAAATACTGAAGCTGAAGCTTCAGCATCAGTCCTTTCAATGAGTATTCAGAGTTGATTTACCTTAAGATTGACTGGTTCAATCTCCTTGCTGTCCAAGGGACTTTCAGGAGTCTTCTCCAGCACCACAGTTAGAAGGCATCAATTCTTTGACATTTTGCCTTCTTTACAGTCCAGCTCTCACAACTGTACATGACCACTGGGAGGACCATAGCCTTGACTATACAGACCTTTGTCAGCAGAGTAATGTTTCTGCTTTTCAACACACTGTATAGAAATTAAAAAGCAGAGACATCATTTTGCCAAAAAAAGATTCATATAGTCAAAGCCATGGTTTTTCCAGTAGTCCTATACAAATGTGAAAGTTGGACCATAAAGAAGTCTGAGTGCAAAAGAAATGATGCTTTTGCACTGTGATGCCAGGAGAGACCAAAAGACAGAGGAGCCTGGCATGCTGCAGTCCATGGGGTGGCCAATTCAGATGCAACTTAGCAACTGGGCAACAACAGCAATCCATGAACCAACAATCAGAAATCAGAGGTCATTAACAGAAAAATAACTACATGAAAAAGACCAAAGTTTTAGAAAAATGAACCTAAAAGAAACTGATTTTTTTAAATGTTAATTTGTTATAAATATATTCCAAAATGTAATATACAAAAGAACACAATGTGAAGAAAAAAAACTCATAAAAAAACATTAAAATAAAATTAAACAATAAAATTAAAAGTATTATTATTAAAAATTCAATTATAAATTTAAAAGATAAAGCTGAGGAAATCTTTAAGAATGTGGAACAAAAGTGAGCTGTTGCTCAGTCATGTCTTTGCAACCCCACAGACTGCAGCATGCCAGGTTTCCCTGTCCTTCACCATGTCCCAGAGCTTGCTTAAACTCACATCCATTGAGTCGGTGACACTATCCAAACATCTTGTCCTCTTTCATCCCCTTCTCTTTCTGCCTTCAATCTTTCCCATCATCAGGGTCTTTTCTAATGAGTTGGCCCTTCACATCAGCTCTAACACTCTTTACCAAAGTATGGGAGCTTCAGCTTCAGCAATAGTCCTTCTAATGAATATTCAGGATTGATTTCCTTTAGGATTGACTGGTTTGAGTCCAAGAGACTCTCAAGAGTCTTCTTCAGTACCACAGTTCAAAAGCACTGATGCATGATACTGGATGCTTGGGGCTGGTACACTGAGACAACCCAGAGGGATGGTACGGGGAAGGAGGTGTTCAGGATGGGGAACACGTGTATACCTGTGGCGGATTCATGTTGATGTATGGCAAAACCAATACAATATTGTAAAGTAATTAACCTACAATTAAGATAAATAAACATTTTTTTTAATGTACAAAGGCATCAGTTCTTCAGTGCTCAGCCTTCTTTATGGTCTAACTCTCCTATCCATACATGACTACTCAAAAAACCATAGATTAATGTCTCTGCTTTTTAACAATGCTGTCTAGGTTTGTCATAGCTTTTCTTCCAAGGAGCAAGTGTCTTTTAATTTCATAGCTGCAGTCACCATCTGCAGTAATTTTGGAGCCCAAGAAAAGAAAGTCTCTCACTTTTTGCATTGTTTCCCCATCTAGTTGCCATGAAGTGATGGGACCAGATGCCATAACCTTCGTTTTTTGAATGTTGTTTTAACACAGCTTTTTCACTCTCCTCTTTCATTTTCATCAAGAGGCTCTTTAGTTCTTCTCTTTCTGCCATAGGGTGGTATCATTTGCATATCTGAGGTTATTGATATTTCTCCCGGCAATCCTGATTCTGGCTTGTGCTTCATCCAGCCCAGCATTTCACATGATGTACTCTGCATATAGTTAAACAAGCAGGGTGACAATATACAGCCTTGACGTACTCCTTTCCTAATGTGGAACCAGTCTGTTGTTCCATATCTGGTTCTAACTGTTGTTTCTTGATCTGCATACATGTTTCACAGGAGGCAGGTAGAGAAGAAATTTAAAAGACACATAGAGAGACTCAATCTAAGAAGTCAAACATTTTACCTACAGGAATTCTAAAGAAAATAGAGAAAACAAAGGGACAACTGTTGTAAAAAAAAACTTCTGAGAGCTTGAAATAAAAAATTTACGTTTAAAACTTAAAGGGATCTCACAAATATTAACAGAAGATCCATGCTTAAACTTATTTTTTTGTGAAAGTTCATAACAAAAAGAACAGAGAAATCTAATATCTGAGAAGAAAAGGGAAAGAGAAAAAAAAAAAAAGAACCCATAAAGAAACAAGAAAGTTGCTGCCATCACATTTCTCACTGGAAGTAATAGAAGCTAGAAGATAGATGTGCAAGATTTTCAAAACACTGAAGGAAAATATTTTGATCTTGGAAAACTACACCCTGACAAACTCTCAGGTAAATGTAAAAGGAAAATAAATCCATTTTTTGACACATAAGGCCTCAGGAAATTTACTTGTATTCGGCAGAAGTTGTTTGAAGATAGCCCCTAGCTAAACAAGAGTGAAAGCCAAGAAAGCTGTAAGATACAAACAAAAATACATGAAATGAAGTCCCAGAATGACAGCCTACAAAGCGATCTGTGCAACCAGAATAATCTGGATCCAGGGACACTTTCAAGGGGAAAAAAGGGGGCATGGATTATATAAACATTAGAAAAAGTAAATAAAAAGCTATAAACTATTATAGACATAGTAAAGTAAGCATGTATTTCTTAAGCGGGAGATGGCAATCATAAGCCCCAGAAAAAACATACAAGAAAGAAAAGGCCTAATATAAAACAAATTAAAACATACTATAATAATTGAGCAAATGATGGAGTCCAAGAAATGTCTCCTTTTATCAATATCATTTTTTATGTTGAGTGATGACACTGGAATTCTAGAGAATGAAATGTAATCGTAGTACATATTGGCTCTCTGGACTTCCCTGGTGGCTCAGAGGGTAAAGCGTCTGCCTACAACTCGGGAGACCCGGGTTCGATCCCTCGGTTCGGAAGATCCCCTGGAGAAGGCAATGGCAACCCACTCCAGTCTCTTGCCTGGAAAATCTCATGGACTGAAAAGCCTGATAGGCTACAGTCCATGGGTTCGCAAAGAGTCGGACACGACTGAGTGACTTCACTTCACTTCACTTCATTGTCTCTCTAGTGAATGGTATTTATATAATAAAGAGGAATATGTGTAATGGTCAAGAGAATTGTGATAAATTGTGAAAATGGTCACAATTAACTATGCTTCTCTGTAAGCGCACTAGTTGTTTCCAGCAACTCCCAACAATAGATGGAATCTATTCCCTTTCCCCCCGAATTTGGGCTGATTGTAGAACTTCTTTTGCCAATAGAATGCAGTAGAAGTGACAGTGTGCCATTTCCAGGCCTACGCCTTGCCTTCCTCTATTTCCCTCTATTTCTCTCTCTGCCTGAACACCACCAGATGTCATGTGAATAAGACCAGATTAGCCTGCTGAGTGATGAAACACATATAGCCTGATCCTTCTGGCCCTAACCTACATCCATCTAACTTCTAAAAGCAGGGCTACTGTACTGACCACAGATACTGAAATGAACAAGCCAAATACCAAAGAGCTGCACAGTTAAGTGCACCACAAATCTTTGGTCCAGAGAATCTTAAGGTAAAGAAATAGAAGCTGCTTTAATTAAGTCACTAAAATTTTAGTATGGTTTGGTATATGGCAAAATCTAATTCTAGCAGAAATGTATTCTAACTCGAGTACATAAATGCAAATTCTGGCTCCACTACTTTTAGCTATGTGACTTTGAGCAAGTTAGTTAACCTCCTATTGCCTCAGTTTCCATATCTATAAAATATGAGTAAAGTATATTACCTCATGGCATTGTTTGAGGATTAATATATGCAAATATAAGTAAAGAATTTTGAATTATATATAAAGCAATTTACAATGGTACTCAGCACATTGTAAGTACTCAATTTATATTAGTTATTATACTTCTTTATTTTAATGGTGTTTACTCATTTTCAACATCTAGAATTACCCACAAAGTATAGATGATTTAATAATAGTTATAGAATGGTATGAAAATATTAATGGCCATGTCAAAATGGAGCTATCAGAAGCCAGGAGATAGAAAGAGGAAAGCACAAGTGGAAGGACAGGTAGGAGGTTAATATAATCATCATATAAAGCAAAAAGTCAAGAGAAACTATCTAAAATTAACAAAACGAAGAGCTAAAACAAAAATAGAGGTCATATGAAAATGGGTGACCTTATACAGACAACAAAATGAGGAGCTTTGAATAATGATATAATTATCAAAAATTAAGAAAACATGGAAAAATAAAGGTGGGAGATGGAATAAGGGAGCTCATTCATCATATATCATCTATTATCTGTCATACAAGAATAATACAGGTTAAGTATAAAAACTCAGGAATTTATCATCAACACATGTTTACTTAGGAATGTAAAATTAAAAACATAGAATGCTTCTGCAGGAGATGAAACACACAGCCTGATCCTTCTGACTCAGGATAGGAAAAGGTAGAACAGCAAAAATAACTCTATCCTAATAATTTTCTTAGCTATGTATACATAGTTTTGATAATTTTTTTTCATAATAGCAAACTACAAAGATTCTCCAAGCCATCCGTATTTCTCAATTTTAGATTAAAATGTTTTTTAAAAACAAACTCTGGTAAACTTTTACAATAAAAACCCAAAAGGATGAAAACTTCACTAAATCAACTTAAGAAATATCAGCATTAATAAACAACTTAAAACTTTCCTTACTAAGAATTCAGAAATGTCAAAAAAATAAAATAAAAGAAGGGAAAAATCTTCTCTACCTCATACTTGTATTACCTCCATCTCATTTCCTGGAACCTGAGTGATTTCTCTTCTCCCACTGGCCTCTCTTACATCCCATGGATGCCTCTGTCCTAACCCCCAGATCTTCCTGTATGTTATAGTGAAAAGAGTATCAACTTGGAATAAGATGTCTGAATTAAGTTCCAGTTCTGCTACTTCTGCTCTGCATGGCTACTGTCAGGCTATTTCTCCGAATGGAAAAGCTATGCCATCCTCACTGGCTATCTTTCAAAATTAAATTAAATAGTGTATTTGGAATGAATGTTTATACAGAAGCACTACATTGCACATACTAATTATTTAACACATAGACATTCCCAGCTGGGGAAGAACAACAAAGAGAGTGCAGTACCACAAACAGAAAATAATTGTTGAAACTCCAGCTACTATCCTTTCCTTTACCTTCTGTGATCCTAAGCCCTTTCAAGTCAGGAACTTAGGGAGATTCTGGAACTTTTTTTGCTATAGTTTCCAGCACCACTAGACACTGGCATCTGCAAATCCTTTCTAAAGGTGTTTCATAGACAGCTTTATCTCTGCAAAAATATTCATGCACAGAGATGAAAATGGATGATTTTCTTCCAAAGTATTTTTGAAATTATTTATAGAAAAGATTAAAAGTACTAAGAGACATAACATTCACTTTAAAACAAAAGGTTCGTGAGCAGAAATCCACTTTAATTCTAGTATAGTAAAATAAATGGCCAATAATCTCATATGCAAGAGCGGTAAACACTATTTGCCTAGCCTATTGGAATGGTGGTTGACTGCCTAAGTAGAGATGCTCAGGTCCATAAAAATAGGAGTCCCTGGGGCAATGTGATTACAAAAATCACTATTTTCATCCTTTCATGTGGGAAAAATCCACAAATTTAGAATCATTAAAATATCTGGAAGAAATACCATGTACATAATAAAAGCCTGGTGTTATAATTTGGATACTGCTAAGGCCCACTTCCAGGGCTGCTATGTAGAACCAGAAGCAATAAAGATGATTTTGAGGGATCATGCTATAGGGTCTTAGAGAAATTCCACATTCAAAATGAAGTCAATAAAGAAATACTTTGAAAATCATTCCTCAGTGGTCTGTGTTTTCCCAAAGACTGTGGTTATCATGGATAACCACCAGACTCTTGTCATACAGCTTATTCCCCATATACCATTTAAATTTCAAATAATGTTACCAGTCACAATTTATCTTGCTTTCCCTAGCCATAACATGTTTTTATTTTCTTTTATCTCATACCAAAGTAGTGACAAGAAATTTCCACTAAAAGGATATCATTTTATTTTCACTTTTTAGTCTTTAGGGGAAACAATGATATCAGCTGTCTCTCACAGAAAAGCACAGTATTATCATTTGCCATTAAAGAAACAATCTATTGCTCAGGATCAAATGATGCATACAGAGAGAAATAACTGTTCAATTGTCGTATTTTCCCTCAAAAAGGCTAAATACAGGTA
Source organism: Raphicerus campestris (assembly GCA_006410735.1). Lineage (NCBI taxonomy): Eukaryota > Metazoa > Chordata > Mammalia > Artiodactyla > Bovidae > Raphicerus > Raphicerus campestris. The sequence continues at coordinate 182,169 of SJYW01050323.1, read as the reverse complement.
AAGGAACATGAGGCACGCTATTCTGGCAACCACACACATGCCTAAAGTGAGCTTCTCTTCCCCACAACAGCAAAGACAAATTTAAACTCTTCAGGTTCCACGTGTCACAGCATGTATATAAAAAATAAAATAAAATAAAAAGAAAAATCAATGGGAACCCAAAAAGTTATAATAAATTAAATATATAAGAATTATCATTTTGTCAGAATTACATGAATATTTGCACTTAAATGTAAATGAGAGAGTCAGGAATTCCAGAATGGTGAAGTTAAGAGCTCCAGAGACCCACTTCTCAGTAAGTGAACTAGTGAAAATTATAAAAAGCAATTATATGGAGGCTCTGAAAATTGTCCTCAAGGCATAAAGCAAATGGAGAAATAGTCATTCAAGAAAATATATTAAGTCTCAATAAGAACAGCAAGAGTCTATGGGGTCTGAGCTACGACTCACTCCATCATGCACTCACCCAACCCTTCACCTCCAGGTTACAAGGACCTCTTACCTCCTAGGCCGACTGTAGGCATGTCCTGCCAAGAAGACAGAGACAGTCTCTCCCCCACTTCCTTGTCTGAGGCTACAGTTTTCATGCCAAGCAGCCTTCTGGTTATTCTCATGCCCCCTCAACCCTGTGTTGCAGAAGCAGCAGGTGACACAGCCAAGAAGACCAGTTCAACCAGCTCCCATCCTAAGGGTAGACTCTATTCTAGACAGGCCAAGGATACTAGGGCAACTGCCCCACCCCAGTTCACTTGTATGATGGAGATTCCATTTAATAATACCAAGGGTTGCTATCCCTTGTCACCTGTAAAAAGGGTAAATGGAATTATTCTGGAAAGGCAAGTTCCCAGCTATAACTCTAGTCCAGTAGCCCTGGGGTTCTGGTCAGGTGGAAAGGCAGACCATAAGGTTAAAGAGACCTGCTTGAAGGAACTGACTTTATTTAAAATTAAACACATCTCCATACCTAGGGTGTGGATATTTTTCAATAAAACTTTATTCATAAAAACAAGTGGTAGTAGAAGTAAAACCAGACTAATGTTTGTTCAGTTCAGTCACTCAGTTGTGTCTGACTCTGTGACTCCATGGACTGTAGCATGCCAGACCTCCTTATCTATCACCAACTCCCAGAGTTTACATAAACTCATGTCCTTTGAGTCGGTGATACCATCCAACTATCTCATCCTCTGTCGTCCCCTTTTCTCACCTTCAGTCTTTCCAAGAATCAGGGTCTTTTCAAATGAGTCAGTTCTTCACATCAAGTGGCCAAAGTATTGGCGTTTCAGCTTCAGCATCAGTCCTTCCAATGAATATTCAGGACTGATTTCCTTTAGGATGGACTGGTTGGATCTCCTTGCTGTCCACGGGACTCTCGAGTCTTCTCCAACACCACAGTTCCAAAGCATCAATTCTTCAGCACTCAGCTTTCTTTATAGTCCAACTCTCACATCCATACATGACTACTGGAAAAACCATAGCTTTGACTAGATGGATCTTTGTCAGCCAACTAATGTTTCTGTTTTTTAATACACTGTCTAGGTTGGTCATAGCTTTTCTTCCAAGAAGCAAGTATCTTTTAATTTCATAGCCACAGTCACAATCTGTAGTGATTTTGGAGCCCAAGAAAATAAAGTCTGTTTCCATTGTTCCCCCATCTGTTTGCCATGAAGTGATGGGACTGGATGCCATGATCTTTTTTTGAATGCTGAGTTTTAAGCCAGTCTTTTCACTCTCCTCTTTCACTTTCAAAAAGAGGCTCTTTAGTTCCTCTTTGTTTTCTGCTACAAGGATAGTGTCATTTGCATATCTGATATTTCTCCCAGCAATCTTGATTCCAGCTTGTGCTTCATCTAGCCCAGCATTTTGCATAATGTACCTGCATAGAAGTTAAACAAGCAGGGTGACAATATATAGCCTTGACATACTCCTTTCCCAATGTGGAACCAGTCCTTTGTTCCATGTCCTGTTCTAACTGTTGTTTCTTCACCTGCATACCGATTTCTCAGGAGGCAGATAAGGTAGTCTGGTATTCCCATCACTTTAAGGATTTTCCACAGTCTGTTGTGATCCACACAGCCAAAGGCTTTAGCCTAGTCAATAAAGCAGAAGTCGACGTTTTTCTGGAACTCTTTTTTTTTTTTTCCTATGATCCGATGGATGTTGTCAATTTGATGTCTGGTTCCTCTGCCTATTTTAAATCCAGCTTGACCACATGGAAGTTCTTGGATCACATACCGTTGAAGCCTGGCTTGGAGAATTTTGAGCATTACTTTGCTAGTGTGTGAAAGTGAAGTCGCTCAGTCGTGTCCAACTCTTTGCGACCCCATGGACTGTAACCTATCAGGCTCCTACATCCATGGGATTTTTCAGGCAAGAGTATTGGAGTGGGGTGCCATTGCCTTCTCCAAGGGATCTTCCTGACCCAGGAATCGAACCTAGGTCTTCTGCATTGCAGGCAGACGCTTTACCATCTGAGCCACCAGGGAAGTGTGTGAGATGAGTGCAATTGTGTGGTAGTTTGAACATTCTTTGTTATTGCCTTTCTTTGGAATTGGAATGAAAACTGACCTTTTCCAGTACTGTTGCCACTGCTGAGTTTTCCAAATTTGCTGGCATATGGAGTGCAGCACTCTCAAAGAGCCATCTTTTAGGATTTGAAATAGCTTAGCTGGAATTCTATCACCTCCACTAGCTTTGTTCACAGTGATACTTCCGAAGGCCCACTTGACTTCACACTCCTGGATATCTGGCTCTAGGTGAGTGATTACACCATCGTGGTTATCTGGATCATTAAGATCTCTTTTGAATAGTTCTTCTGTGTATTCTTGCCATCTCTTCTTAATATTCACCACATAATTTCTTTTACATGAAAAATATATAATATGCCAATCTCTGTACTGGGACAGAGAGTATATTAATGGTTGATTATATTAATTGTTGATTAAGGATGGTAGGAGAAAGTATGAGAAAATGGCAAGTAACTACTAATGAATATAGGATTTCTTTAAGGAAAGAGGGCAAATTAGATTCTGGTGAGGGTTGCATAACCTGGTGAATATATTTTTAAAAAAAAAACTGTGAATTGTATACTTTGAATTAAAATCGTATATGAATTATATCTCAATAAAAGTACTTCTAAAATTAATATGTACTAACTCAAAGTCATACTCTTATCACTCGTTTTTAAAGTATAATTGATAAACCTGTTTACTAGAGTTTTTGAAAGTACAGATTCAAGAAAAAAAAATGTGAATCGCGCAGAGTGGGGAAAAGTTAGGGCATGAGGTGGAGTATCTTCCTAAGAAAAGCCTGCAAAACTCCACCTATCTTCACTCCCACTGCTACTGCTGCTCTTGGGCCTCACCCTCAACTCAGTAAAACTTATGAACAATGGAACTGTACAAAGGAATCCTGTCCATCTCTGTCGGCCCCTGACTGTCCAGTACCCTTATGTCTTTGTGTCCTGAAACAGTGACCCCTTCCAACATCCCAGAGCCCTTTACCTATCCCCGGAAGGTCATCTATTTTCTGTAAAATGCTTAGGCATGGTATTTTGCACAGGGCAAGTAGGTATGGTTTCCCCCAAGATCACTCCATATTAAGAAATATGAAAGCACTGCATTTAACTAAACTAGTTAATTTATGATTACTGACTATCATATGCATTGTAAAGCATTTATTAACATAATGTTTTTACACTGAATCTAAAATTTCTACATATAATATTAAATACATGTACCTTGTTTTGAGCTTTCTGTATTTCATTTGGTTTGAGTCTGCACAGGGGCAGACTTTAAAAGAATCTTCTTCCAAAATCTGCATTTGTCATGAACAATAAGTTGCTCTTGAGCAAGTTTGATTATTCAACACATTAAGTAATGAATCTAAAAAAATTAGTGTTCATTTTGTTTAAAAATGAGAGAGATGAATAAATGTGTTAATATTTTTAATATATAGTAAGGTCTGCTAGAATGATATATATTTCTCTAGGAATAATTTCTTCAAATGTATTTCATCAAGGAATATTTCAAATATTCCAGTCCTGCATTTAACTAAGTATTTCTATGACTACATCATTTAATCACTTAAATTTACATCACCCAAAACACAGTTTGGCAAGAACCCTCTGATAACAAGTTGATTTTCATGCACTTGGATTAGTCTTAAAAACAGGAAGCCACATTTTATCATGAGCAAAAATCTCTGAACATAGGAGACTGAGTTTTGGTTTCATATGTAAAGCTCTCTGTGTTTGAATGACTTTCAAACTTCACTAAATGTATTTTTTCATTCTTGCTATTTATTTTTACATCTCTTAAAGAGATCATATGTTTGAAGAGACAGGAAAGTACTTAGAAATACCTGTTAATTAAAAAAAAAAATTTAAAGTAGGCATGCCAAGGGAGGGAAAAATGAAGTCCTGTCTAGACCCAGTAAGATTTGCTTGACCTAGTTATAGCTAAATGAACTATCAATGGGAAATTCAAGGTAAGCAAACTAGCCAAAGTTCTGCAGGAGGTGGCTCTGATGACATCTGATCCTTCTAAAGAAAACAGATTTCTCATGGCTGTCAGCATACTCCCAAGGAAGAAAGGGAAATAAATGAAAACATAAATATTACTATTGCTATTCCTAGAGGATGTCCTTCAATAAAGGAAGGCTTTGTCTTGGCTGTGTTTACATAAATCTTTGGAATATTTGACCAAAAAAAAAAAAATTACATAAATGCAAGTCACAGCCAATGAAGGAGAAATCAGTTCAATGTGTCCAAACACAAACTCCAGGCAACCACAGGAAAAATATCATGTTCTCTTGGAGCCTCCATAGTAAATAAATAATGAAGATGACATTGCTAAGACTGTAAAACAGTGGTCAGGCTGCAAATGTGACTTGCTTAATAGGCTGACTAAATCAAAACCCAAGAATGTGCTGGAAAAGAGCTGCTATGAGATGGGTTAGTACAGATTTGTTTGTAAAACAAATCAAGCACTTCTAGTGAGTAGAGTTGAATACCCTAAATTGAATAAAGTTCATGAAGCTATGGAGTGTACTGATGCCATCAGATTTTTATTAATAGATCCTCCCAAAAGGAAAGAGTTGAGGTAAATGAAAATAAATACAATGATCCTAACTCATGTCAGTGGGGAAAAAGCGAGATAACTTCCTTCCCTCAAACCCCAGGTATGTAAAGATATTAGTTAGATATGTGGTTTGCCTCAATAAACATTCTCAGGAATTAGAGAATATTTCTTGGAGCATAAACAGCTTATTTTCTACACAGAAAATCAAAAGTTGACTATAACACAGGTATGCTAATCAGTGATATTCCCAACTATCTGTGTTATACAAAGCATGTGTCCCTAAGAAACAGTAAAGAGATGGTATCATTCTATGGTCAACCATTCTTTAAAAACCAACCCTCCCCTCTCTCTCTTTATTTTGTTTCTCTTTCTTTCTGCCTCTTCTCCAAAATACTTAGACAACTATTCATGAGGTCAGGTCTAGGGATCAATTCTGCTATAATCTCATTCTCTCATTTCCTAGGGTTCCATCTCAAAAACATACTTCCTCAGTCTCTTCCAGCCAAAAAAAAGAAAAGAAAGAAAAATAAAATTTTCATACTAACTGGCCCATCCAAATAGTCTCCTGGCAGGCTGCCCTACCAGTTCATTAGACATTCCCTAGACATATCTGAATCCCTACTTAGATTAATGTAAAGATCCCAGCTACACAAGGAAACTTAAGATGAAACAAATCACATCAGAGACCATCTGGTCTCAGATTTAAGTCCAACTGTGAAGAAGCTGTAGATTTAAGGGTGGGTACAAGACAACTCTATGAACAAAGCTATCCGTACTAGTAGGACTCCCTGGCTGGGAATATAAATGGTGCCTCCTGACCAAAAGACAGTGAGAGGACTTTTACTAGGGACATTGTAAAGCCAGTAGCTATAAGAAGGAGGCAGAGGTCTTCTCTTTGTTGACAAAGGATATTGAGCCCTAGGAAGAAAAGCATGTGGCCCATTCTCCATATGTCAATCTGTCATCATAAACCAGAGAAAATTATGATAGAACTTGAAAATGGTATGGGAAAGGAAAGAGGGTAACAGGAAATATAAAGGCATATTGGTCACCAAAATTCCTGTTTTCATCAAATTACATTTTTAGAACTCTTTTGGAAACAAAGTAGTAAACACAATCCTGAAGGGATAGACTATGTGTGACCACACAGTCTTGTGGAACTGAAATACCTTTTAGAATTTTGGTTATATCATTCTAAAAGAGGGAGAAAGGGTCCTACTTACAGACCATGCCTAATAAGTTTAATTGACTCCAGTCATTACAGGGTCTTTGTTAGAACAAGGAAAAACGGTTTCTTTCCATCCACAGAAGGAAGCAAGGAAAATCTTTCTCCCACTGCTACCTGTTTCTTCCACCTGAAAGTTCTTATATAAGGAGCTTAAAGATCCTGAGTATTCTAGGATAAGAGCTTCCCAGGTGGTGCTAGTGATGAGGAACCCGCCTGCCAATCAATGCAGGAGACAAAAGAGACGTGGGTTTGATACCTGGGTCAAGAAGATCCCCTGGAGGAGGGCATGGCAAACCACTCCAGTATTCTTGCCTGGAGAATCTCATGGACAGAGGAGGCTGGCATGCTACAGTCCATGGAGTTGAAAAGAACCAGATATCACTGAAGCGACAGCACCCGTGAATTCTAGGATAAAGCTCTGGAGAATGAATGGAAGACCTGACAGAACTTAGGTCTTCTGAGTAAATTTCAAGAGAAGGAAGATTCTCCTTTGTTTGAAAAAAAAGGAGAGAGAAAGAATATAATGTGACTGTTCTCCAAAGCCTTGTTCTTGGTTGGAGCATCATCAGATGAAAGAAGCAAGTCAGTCAGTTTCCTGTTTAAACTTCTTCGAATTGCACGGGTATCACTTGCAACCAAAAGAGTTCTGATAAACACACTGCACAAGAAAATAAAAGTTAGGAATCATGAAAAATAGAATGGGTGCCCAGAAAGTCAACCAACCAACCAACTAGCTGAGATTAATTTTATGACATTGTAACATGATTGCAAATTTATTTCATAAAATTAGTAAACAAGAATATGGGAATGATAAATCATTAATTCAGGGTCACATAAGGGTTTGTGCTCTGGCATCTAAGGTGAATTTACAATCCAGAAATCCTGAAGCCATTTTTCCTAGCCATTATGTATTAACAATGAGTCCTGATTCAAGAAATAAAAAAAGAGGAAGCTGATTATGGATATTCCACTCCCTTGACATGAAATATTTGAAACAGCCCACTGGTCCCTATTTTTAGATTAAAAGCCAATCACTGGAAAAAGTCATAACCAGTACAGTAATGAGCCCATGGCCATTTATTTATAGTTAACTCTAGCTGATTCATGAGCTGCAACTCAATGTCTGGTAAGTGTTATGTGACTCCTGGACTTTATCAACCTATTTATGTGTAGCCAAGACTTCTCTCATAGAACATGTATATATGCAAACACATTGCCTTGAATGTAGGTATAATGGAAGGAGAAAGAAATATATTCACTAGTGTACAACCTGACTACATTTTATGAATCTGTCCAATCACATTTGGCTTTTCCATAACTTACTTAGATCATCCACACTGAATTTACTGCAAGCTGCATGCAAAACTAGCAGTGCAGGCAAGAGGTAATGAGAGCCTAAGAGAGACACATGCATTTTCATATATATTAATGGTTTATATGGGGGAAAAGCTGAAGGATAAAAGAGGCATCAAATATTGCCAGAATGACAGATGAAATGCTGAAATTTTAGTCCTTTGAAGTAGGCTCTGGGTAAACTAACTACACAGCACATGGCAAGAAATGTGTGGCAATAGTTGTGATGAAATTTGTCTTGATTAATGCCCCCAAGTGAAAAGATAAATCTTGCTAAGGAAGTTCTGGAAGTTCAATGAATGGAAGCCACATATTCATGCTACCATCTGAGTTCAGAAAGAGAGAAAAGCCTAATACTAACCTTGCATTTGCACCATATACAAGTTTTCCCTGTAATGACTTAAGGAAATGTACATTATGTATCCACTTTCTTTTTGTTTTATGAATGACTGCTCTGAGTGTTGCCCATTTCATTCTTGAATTTAAAGTTTACAAACATGTTATACAATGTTTAATGTCTATTAGCTATTATAATGTGTTTATTACTATAATCAAAGTTATTTTTAGAAGATGTGATGAGAGGAAGAGAAAAAGAGGTTCTAGAATTATGTTAATGGATTAAAAATTTATCTAGAAGCCAATAAAAGCTGCAAACATCTGGGAATATATTTAACATTTCTATTAAAGAATGTATATGATAACAACTAGAACTCCATCATAATTAGACACTGTACCCAAGAAGTAAAGGATAACACTCTACTTTGAGGCCAGGTGTCCTAAATGTGAGTTAGGTTGAAGGACCTTTAAACTCATTGGGCAAGTTTCTTCTATTCAGGAAAATTAAAAACAATCTCCTTTCTTAGGGTTTCATCACAGTCAGTAAAATATAGATGGCTGTAAATACTTTTCATTTGTATAAGAGTTTACAGTTTTTTAAAAAAAAATCCAGTCTCATTAGCTGTTATGTTTGATCCTCTCTCTTGCTCTTATTTTACATAAAACTAAATTTGGAGAAGTAGAGTTGTTTGCCCACAACCGTGTACCTTATAAATGTGAGAGCTAAAGTTAAAATTCACCTTTCACATAGAACAGCACTTAAGAGTAGAATAAAAGGAAGATGAAATGCCTGCTATATGTTATACAGTATTATAGTGTTTTCTCATTAGCTCATGCATTATCATATGTAAGTAAGTGAAGTTGCTCAGTCATGTCCAACTCTTTGCGACCTCATGGACTGTAGCCCACCAGGCTCCTCCATCCATGGAATTTTCTAGGCAAGAGTACTGGAGTGGGTTGCCATTTCCTTCTCCAGGGGATCTTCCCGACTCGGGGAATTGAACCTGGGTTTTCCGCATTGCAGGCAGACGCTTTACCGTCTGAGCCACATAACTATTCCATAAAATAGGAGTGATTATTTCCATTCATGGGTAACAAAACTGATGCTCTGAGTTTAATAAAACGTATCAAAGTCCCTTAGGTATTTAAGTGCATGTGGTGGGCTGAAAGGGATGAAAATCCAGTTGTGTCTGATATCAAAAACTAGATTTCTCCCATAAAAGACACAAATACTTCTAAGGCATGTACAACGTTTATACAATGACAGATAAGAACAAAACTAAGGAGAATAATCCATTTTCTTTACATATAATTACTTCATCAGCAGGTACTTATTAAGAGCTAATTAAGTGCTTAGCTTTGTATTCAGAATTGTGGAAGTAATGAAGAAGCAGAAAACAGGCTTTCTTTTCCAAAAGAGGTTTCAAAACAACTTTAAAATGCCAAAAATATGTATAGTATTATACAATAACATTAAGGAGTATTAAATGCAAACAAAACAGGAGAAAAGTATTAGCAAAATAAATAAAACTGTTAAAATAAAAATGTGGTTTAATATGGACTAACATTTAACTGCAAATTCCAGGCAGGTACTAATTGAACTTTGGATTAGTTTTCCATACCCACCTCTTTGTGTGTGTGTNAAAAAAAAAATCCAGTCTCATTAGCTGTTATGTTTGATCCTCTCTCTTGCTCTTATTTTACATAAAACTAAATTTGGAGAAGTAGAGTTGTTTGCCCACAACCGTGTACCTTATAAATGTGAGAGCTAAAGTTAAAATTCACCTTTCACATAGAACAGCACTTAAGAGTAGAATAAAAGGAAGATGAAATGCCTGCTATATGTTATACAGTATTATAGTGTTTTCTCATTAGCTCATGCATTATCATATGTAAGTAAGTGAAGTTGCTCAGTCATGTCCAACTCTTTGCGACCTCATGGACTGTAGCCCACCAGGCTCCTCCATCCATGGAATTTTCTAGGCAAGAGTACTGGAGTGGGTTGCCATTTCCTTCTCCAGGGGATCTTCCCGACTCGGGGAATTGAACCTGGGTTTTCCGCATTGCAGGCAGACGCTTTACCGTCTGAGCCACATAACTATTCCATAAAATAGGAGTGATTATTTCCATTCATGGGTAACAAAACTGATGCTCTGAGTTTAATAAAACGTATCAAAGTCCCTTAGGTATTTAAGTGCATGTGGTGGGCTGAAAGGGATGAAAATCCAGTTGTGTCTGATATCAAAAACTAGATTTCTCCCATAAAAGACACAAATACTTCTAAGGCATGTACAACGTTTATACAATGACAGATAAGAACAAAACTAAGGAGAATAATCCATTTTCTTTACATATAATTACTTCATCAGCAGGTACTTATTAAGAGCTAATTAAGTGCTTAGCTTTGTATTCAGAATTGTGGAAGTAATGAAGAAGCAGAAAACAGGCTTTCTTTTCCAAAAGAGGTTTCAAAACAACTTTAAAATGCCAAAAATATGTATAGTATTATACAATAACATTAAGGAGTATTAAATGCAAACAAAACAGGAGAAAAGTATTAGCAAAATAAATAAAACTGTTAAAATAAAAATGTGGTTTAATATGGACTAACATTTAACTGCAAATTCCAGGCAGGTACTAATTGAACTTTGGATTAGTTTTCCATACCCACCTCTTTGTGTGTGTGTGTGTGTGTGTGTGTGTGTGTGTGTGTGTGTGTGTGTGTGTGTGTGTGTGTGTGTTTCTCATTGTAACTGAAAAGGAAAGAGTCAGGTAGCCAATAGTGGTGGTAGATGAAAAAGCACTATCTCTAGGACAATAGTAAATGTCTATTAGATGTCACACCGTCACTAAACATCGTTATATTTCTCATCCCATTTGTTTGTTTATTCGTCCCTAAAACACATGTACTGAGGGCCCATCACATGCCAGGGATCAGACTAGGCACTGGGTTTATAGTGGTGATCAAGATAGCAATGGCCCTGGGCAAGATTATCCAGAGCGATGCTCTGACTTCACTAGAGTGAATCTGTAAAATCTGAGAGTGAAAACTCAGAATTGGGAACTGAAAGACCTGAGCTTAGTCCCTGATTCAGTATTCCCATGCTCTTGAATGATTACATATGACTCTGAGGCTCAACATCCTCATCTGTGAAACAGGAATAAAATAATATCTATTCACATGTCTTGCAAAAGGAAGATTAGGAAAAGCATATGAAAACAACTGTAAAGAGCAAAATTTCACACAAGTGTAATGAATTATTACTATGTTATGTGCCCAGTCTCATAATTCTGGCTTCTTTCTCACAGGAAACTCATATATTTGTGCTGCTTGTACTAAAAAATATGTGCTTCTGCTTATGTTAGAGCTCAGCTACCTCTGAATATGAGTAGCAGCTACCCTCAGTTCACTCCTCTTCCATTGCCCTCATCCCCCTTAGTCCATGGCAGTTAGAGCTGTCATTACTACTTCCTCCTACATATATAATTTCTCTTTGTGTATAGTTATCTTTTTTATTTTCAAAAATTCATACCTTCCCCTAGGATCCTAACTCAGGTGACCTTACAAATAGTAGCCATGGAAACCTCAATCCAAAATGCCTCAGGATTATTATTTGTACTACATAGTCAGCTCCCAAAAAGCCTAGCTATATCTAAGCTATCTGGTATGACTACCTCTGTAACAAGCTTCATTGATGGCTCAAATGGTAAAGACTCTGCCAGCAATGCAGGAGACATGAGTTCGATCCCTGGGTTGGGCAGATCCCTTGGAGGAGGAAATGGCAACCCACTCTAGTATTCTTGCCAGGATTATCCCATGGGCAGAGGGGCTTGGCGGGCTATAGACCATGAGGGTGCAAAGAGTCAAACACTAGTGAGCACACACACACACACACACACACACACACACACTCCCCTCTGTCATAACCCTATGCTGGTAACAACAGCCTAGCAGTATGCTGCACAGGCAGCAGGAGCTTATTGCTTCTGGCTGACAGCGGGATGTCTAGGCACTCCCAAGTTAACATCCAGTGAAAGCCAAACCAAAGCACTATTCCCTAAGAGGTATTCTAACTTGTTTTCCAGTTTTCTGTCTAGAATCAGTTTGCTTGCCCTATTCTTATTCTCTTATTGGCCTGAAAACAACTGCCTTGGCTAATGCAGTCCACTTAGACTCTTTCTCTGTACTGAGCATCTTCAAGTATGCATCTCCATTTCCTCTTTGCAAGAGTTACAGCTGACAGATCTTTTTAAATAATCCTCTAAATTAGCCTCATTCCTTCTTGGATTCTATGTTCAATGGTTAGTCCCCTTCTCTGGGGTTCTATTTTTACCCTCATTCTATCTCCCATTCTTCCTGACTTCTCTAGTGCTGTTTTCCCCTGGCTCATGGCCTCTTCTCTCCCAGCAAGCCAAACCACATGACTACAGTGTTTCCAACCTTTTGCCCGAAGCCAGCAATGACAGTTGCAGAGTAGGAGGAGGTGTGACTCATTCTTTTGAGAACTGGTTGCCACACATGTCAAAGCCCCAACCCATTTCCATGCAACATTTTCATGCAAGAGACACATATAAGCTCTAGGACTCAGCCAACTCAAGTTAGTTTTTCCTGAAATGTGATGCCAACTAGCATCTGCCACAACTGATTATCATGATTTGCTTAAGGAAATCTCTCCAGGATTAAGATCTTTATCTTCAATGATATAATTTCACCTTGGTATCTGAAGGCTAAAGGATAAAACACAGAATCACTGTCTTAAAGTGCCCCTCACATCAGTTCAGTTCAGTTCAGTTGCTCAGTCATGTCCGACTCTTTGCGACCCCATGAATCGCAGCACGCCAGGCCTCCCTGTTCATCACCATCTCTCGGAGTTCACTCAGACTCACATCCATCGAGTCCGTGAAGGCATCCAGCCATCTCATCCTTGGTCGTCCCCTTCTCCTCCTGCCCCCAATCCCTCCCAGCATCAGAGTCTTTTCCAATGAGTCAACTCTTCGCATGAGTTGGCCAAAGTACTGAGTTTCAGCTTTAGCATCATTCCTTCCAAAGAAATCCCAGTGTTGATCTCCTTCAGAATGGACTGGTTGGATCTCCTTGCAGTCCAAGGGACTCTCAAGAATCTTCTCCAACACCACAGTTCAAAAGCATCAGTTCTTCGGCACTCAGCCTTCTTCACAGTCCAACTCTCACATTCATACATGACCACAGGAAAAACCACAGCCTTGACTAGATGGACCTTAGTCAGCAAAGTAATGTCTCTGCTTTTCAATGCACTATCTAGGTTGGTCATAATTTTCTTCCAAAGAGTAAGCATCTTTTAATTTCATGGCTGCAGTCACCATCCGCAGTGATTTTGGAGCCCCAAAAAATAAAATCTGACACTGTTTCCACTGTTTCCCCATCTATTTCCCATGAAGTGATGGGACCGGATGCCATGATCTTCGTTTTCTGAATGTTGAGCTTTAAGCCAACTTTTTCACTCTCCTCTTTCACTTTCATCAAGAGGTTTTTTAGTTCCTCTTCACTTTCTGCCATAAGGGTGGT
>SJYW01050323.1:135378-163944 GCA_006410735.1 Raphicerus campestris | reverse complement strand
TTCGCTGATGCCTAGAATGTCAACGTTCACCCTTGCCATCTCTTGTTTGATCTCTTCCAATTTGCCTTGATTCATGGACCTGACATTACAGGTTCCTATGAAATATTGCTCTTTACAGCATCAGATCTTGCTTCTATCACCAGTCACATGCACAACCGGGTATTGTTTTTGCTTTGGCTCCATCCCTTCATTCTTTCTGGAGTTATTTCTCCACTGATCCCCAGTAGCATATTGGGCACCTACTGAACTGGGGAGTTCCTCTTTTGGTATCCTATCATTTTGCCTTTTCATGCTGTTCATGGGGTTTTCAAGGCAAGAATACATGGTATGATAGTAGTAAGAAGATAAAAGATCTGACACTCTTAAAACCTGGGGTAAGAGCCAGATCTACTGCATGACAACTTGGGTCCATAGACAAATCCTTTACTCTTTCGAGCCTCACTCAAAAGTTGGGAGGGATTTTCCTAATTGATTACTAAGACACTCTCAGCTCTAATATTCTTTTCCAAGTTTTCTACAAAAGATAACTGTGGAGTTTAACAAATGAATACATATAAGATTACTTTAGGCCCAATTTGTCCTTCCTCCTAATAACTTACAGAATAACTGTTTTCCTTTTTCAATCATTAAAGTATATAAAATTGAGTAATTCTCCATGGTTTATCAACTCATTCAATCAACAATTATTTATTAAGTGACAGTATTAGAAATAAGACACAGTAGAACAAAACAAACATATGTATAGTCTAGTAGTAAAGCAAGTCCCTAGAGGGACTATCTAAATAAAGCAGGCCCTCTTTCATTTATCAATGTGTCTTCAGAGTCTTTCAGAAATGCCTGGTACTGGGTACACAAAAATAGCTATTTTTAAATGAAACTGACTAAATGAGTAAACAAACAAATGAATACAAGAAATCTACATTATAGAAACTCCAGAGTTTGTTCAAGTTGCAAGAATAAATGTAAGGTAAAACCTAATGCTCTAATTCTTCAATGTCATTAACATCCTAGTAAAAAAATAACAATAGGTACATAAACATTTGTCAAGAAGTGACTTAACCTGAGCATTGTAAAATGAGTCTTGGACAAGAAAAAATGTCATAGGAAATGATGCCCAGGTGAATAAGAACACCTTGAAAGCAAAGAGAGTAGGGACCTACTGTGTACATGAGTGAACATGAGTAGCAGAGGAGGAGGTGAATGAATCTTCACTTACACTGGTTATACCAATTAAAATATTCAGTCTCCCAGTGGCATGTATGGTACAATAGGAGATTATAAGATCAACTTGATTACATAAATACAACCTATAATTTATAGTCCATGGGGTTTTAGTAAATTACAAAGATATAAGTAGTACTCTAGTTTTTTAAAAAGATGGGTGAAAAATGGTGGAAAATGTTTATTTATTATATATTTACTGAATTTATGAATACACTGGACATACTATTTTGAAATTTGTTTCAAAAGTCAAAGTTGTTTAAGGTGATTTTTAAAGTACATACTGCATAACGTTTGAAACACATAATGCTAAGACCCCTTTTGGCATAGTCTTGTGGTTTGCTGTCCAAAAAATAGGTAGTCATTTTTGATAGCTCTTGGTATAAATCACACATAGTCAGTGTAACTCAAACATATTTTATAAATGAGTTTAATGGGTTATAATTTTTGCAGCAACTTGCTCATTTGCACAGGGCCATAGATGTTCTGAATTCTTAGGGTTATAGAAAAGTGAGATGATTACTAAAGCATAAAAGAAATTTTATTTTCTTTATGAAAAGGTATCGGTTCCAATGTAGTTCCAAATTATTTGCTCTTGAGATAACTCTAAGAATTTTATATCTATGGCCCTTAAATCATCACACTTCTTAATCTCATCATGCCTATGATTCTACTAGGTGCTAAGGTATTCATGGAGAGTGAATATTACCCAGAACTAGACCTCAAAGCATTTATGCTCTGTAGATTTTACTGGTTTATAACAGCCATTTGAATTATCAGTACAGCTGACAATTAAAAAAAGTCAAAAAACTGTAGCACAAAAGTGTGTTTAATGAAAGGGCAGACATTTCCAATAAGGCAATTCTCAGAGGATGACTGGAAAAGCTTGACATTTGGCTTATGATGAGGTACGTTAATTAGAAAAGAAATTCATTTGATGTTCGTCAGGACTAAGTTCCAGCCAAAACATCTGCTACCATAACTGCTACCATAACCAATGGCATGGCTTTTCCGGTAACAAATATTTATCAAGCACAGTTTACACGAACAGTATGAATCAGTGAAAACAACATGGGTTTATAAAAATAATTGGGACTTACTATGGGCCAGGAATTGTTTTAAATGCTGTACCTATATTAACATATATAATACTGTCAACAGCCTGTGAAGTAAGGAAATTAATGCAAAAAGATGCATACTTTGTCCTCATTTCATAGATAAGAAAACTGAGGTTCAGTTGGTCAAGTAATGGCCCCAAAATCAAAGATAATAGTAAATATTAAATGTAAGGTCAAATCTTACATTTGACCCTCCCTACTGTATCTGATCAAAAATCTATCCTCCTAAACACTGAACTAGACTACTTGAATACTCATATTTGATTAAAAATAAAACATAATCCATTTATAATTCTTTTTGTCTTTTGTCTAAAAAAAAGAAACATAGGGAAAGAATCCTTTATAGAGGAAGAATTAAATTTTGAATGACATATAAGAATTCAACAGTAAGACTGGAGATGGATAAACTTTGCAAGTAGAGGGAACAGTATTTCTGAGGGCCTAAGAGGCATAAAATTCCCTGGTGGCTCAGAGGGTAAAGCATCTGCCTGCAATACAGGAGACCTGGGTTTGATCCCTGGGTGGGGAAGGTCCCCGGAAAACCCCATGGATGGAGAAGCCTGGTGGGCTACAGTCCATGGAGTCGCAAAGAGTCAGACACGACTAAGTGACTTCACTTCAAGAGGCATAAAACAACAGAGCATAATTAAGAGATTAAAAACAATTGGGTTATATACTAAAGCTTCTAAAATATTGTAGAAATATAGTAAAAAAAAAAAAATCTAGGTAAGCGGAGAAAATACCCCATCTTCGTGAATAGAAAGATTTAACATTGTTAAGATGGTAATATTCCCCAACCTCATTGCAGGTTCAGTGCAATCCCTATCAGAATCCCAACTGACCTCTTTGTAAATTTACAAGCTGATTCTAAAATTCACATGGAATTGCAAGAGAACCAGGATAGCCAAAATAATCTTCTTATTTAGAACAAAGTAGGACTTTCAAAACTTACTACAAAACAACAGTAAATAAGACGTTTTCACACTGGCATCAGAATAAACATACAGATCAATAGAAAAGAACTGAGAATATAGAAATGGACCCTTACATTTATGGTCAACTGATTTTCAGCCATAGTGCCAAGACCACTAAATGGGGGAAGAATAGTCTTTTCAAACAAAGGATGTTGGTCAACTGGATGTTGCTGCTGCAACTAGGTCGCTTCAGTCGTGTCTGACTCTGTGTGACCCCATAGACGGCAGCCCAACAGTCTCCCCCATCCCTGGGATTTTCCAGGCAAGGGTACTGGAGTGGGGTGCCATTGCCTTCTCTGAGTCAACTGGATAATCATATGCAATAGAATGAAACTGAACCTTTACTTCACATCATAAAAAAAACAAAAACAACAAAAAAAAAACCTCAAAATGAATCAAAGATCTAAATGTAGGAACAAAACTATAAAACTCTTAGAAAAAATTATTAGCAGTAGTTTCTCAGCCATGTCCAACTCTTTGTGACCCCCATGGACTGTAGCCTGCCAGATTCCTCCATCCATGGAATTCTCCAGGCAAAATTACTGGAGTGGGTAGCCATTTCCTTCTCCAGGGGATATTCCCAACCAGGAGTCTAACTCAAGTCTCCTGCATTGCAGGAAGATTCTATACCATCTGAGCCAAGGAAGCCCTTACATTTATGGTCAACTAATTTTTATCAACAGGGCCAAGACCACTGAACGGGGGAAGAATAGTCTTTTCAAAAAAAGGGTGCTAGACAACTGGATCAGTTCAGTTCCATTCAGTTCAGTTCAGTCCCTCAGTCGTGTCCAACTCTTTGCGACCCCATGAAACGCAGCACGACAGGCCTCTCTGTTCATTACCATCTCTCGGAGTTCACTCAGACTCACATTCATCGAGTCCATGATGCCATCCAGCCATCTCATCCTTGGTCGTCCCCTTCTCCTCCTGCCCCCAGTCCCTCCCAGCATCAGAGTCTTTTCCAGTGAGTCAACTCTTCGCATGAGGTGGCCAAAGCACTGAAGTTTCAGCTTTAGCATCATTCCTTCCAAAGAAATCCCAGGGTTGATCTCCTTCAAAATGAACTAGCTGGATCTCCTTGCAGTCCAAGGGACTCTCAAGAGTCTTCTCCAACACCACAGTTCAAAAGCATCAATTCTTCAGCACTCAGCCTTCTTCACAGTCCAACTCTCACATCCATACATGACCACTGGAAAAACCATAGCCTTAGCACAGCCGAGAGGAGCTACCCCACGTCCAAGGTCAGGGGCAGCAGCCTAGAGTACCAGGCTGCAACAGTGCAGGAACGGCCGAGAGGAGCTACCCCGTGTCTGAGGTCAGTGGCAGCCGGAGGAGGCACCCCGCTTCCAAGGTCAGGGGCTGCAGCCGGGAGGAGGCATCCCACGTCCTAGGCCAGTGGTGGCCAGGAGGAGACACCCTGTGTCTAAAGTCAGGGCGGTGGTTGAGTAGAGCTACACCGCGTCCGAGGTCAGGGGCGGCTGGAAGAAGCCACCTCGGCTCGAGGCCAGGGG
Source organism: Raphicerus campestris (assembly GCA_006410735.1). NCBI lineage: Eukaryota > Metazoa > Chordata > Mammalia > Artiodactyla > Bovidae > Raphicerus > Raphicerus campestris. The sequence continues at coordinate 159,120 of SJYW01050323.1, read as the reverse complement.
AGGTGACACTGAGGAGACACCGCGGGCCTGAAGCCGGGGCGGCAGATGAAAGGAGCCACCCATGCCGGAGGCCAGAGCTGGCGGCTGGGAGGATCAACCCGAGGAGCAGTGGCTGCACAAGAGCAGGGGGGCCTAGAGGAGCTATCCCACATTGAAGGTCAGGAAGACATCGGTAAGGAGACACCCCTTGTTCAAGGTAAGAAACAGCAGCTGTGCTTTGCTGGAGCAGCCGTGAAAATACCCCATGCTCAAGATAAGAGAAACCCAAGTAAGATGATAGGTGTTGCAAGAGGGCATCAGAGGGCAGACACACTGAAACCATACTCACAGAAAACTAGTCAATCTANTAAAAAAAACAAAAACAACAAAAAAAAAACCTCAAAATGAATCAAAGATCTAAATGTAGGAACAAAACTATAAAACTCTTAGAAAAAATTATTAGCAGTAGTTTCTCAGCCATGTCCAACTCTTTGTGACCCCCATGGACTGTAGCCTGCCAGATTCCTCCATCCATGGAATTCTCCAGGCAAAATTACTGGAGTGGGTAGCCATTTCCTTCTCCAGGGGATATTCCCAACCAGGAGTCTAACTCAAGTCTCCTGCATTGCAGGAAGATTCTATACCATCTGAGCCAAGGAAGCCCTTACATTTATGGTCAACTAATTTTTATCAACAGGGCCAAGACCACTGAACGGGGGAAGAATAGTCTTTTCAAAAAAAGGGTGCTAGACAACTGGATCAGTTCAGTTCCATTCAGTTCAGTTCAGTCCCTCAGTCGTGTCCAACTCTTTGCGACCCCATGAAACGCAGCACGACAGGCCTCTCTGTTCATTACCATCTCTCGGAGTTCACTCAGACTCACATTCATCGAGTCCATGATGCCATCCAGCCATCTCATCCTTGGTCGTCCCCTTCTCCTCCTGCCCCCAGTCCCTCCCAGCATCAGAGTCTTTTCCAGTGAGTCAACTCTTCGCATGAGGTGGCCAAAGCACTGAAGTTTCAGCTTTAGCATCATTCCTTCCAAAGAAATCCCAGGGTTGATCTCCTTCAAAATGAACTAGCTGGATCTCCTTGCAGTCCAAGGGACTCTCAAGAGTCTTCTCCAACACCACAGTTCAAAAGCATCAATTCTTCAGCACTCAGCCTTCTTCACAGTCCAACTCTCACATCCATACATGACCACTGGAAAAACCATAGCCTTAGCACAGCCGAGAGGAGCTACCCCACGTCCAAGGTCAGGGGCAGCAGCCTAGAGTACCAGGCTGCAACAGTGCAGGAACGGCCGAGAGGAGCTACCCCGTGTCTGAGGTCAGTGGCAGCCGGAGGAGGCACCCCGCTTCCAAGGTCAGGGGCTGCAGCCGGGAGGAGGCATCCCACGTCCTAGGCCAGTGGTGGCCGGGAGGAGACACCCTGTGTCTAAAGTCAGGGCGGTGGTTGAGTAGAGCTACACCGCGTCCGAGGTCAGGGGCGGCTGGAAGAAGCCACCTCGGCTCGAGGCCAGGGGAGGTGACACTGAGGAGACACCGCGGGCCTGAAGCCGGGGCGGCAGATGAAAGGAGCCACCCATGCCGGAGGCCAGAGCTGGCGGCTGGGAGGATCAACCCGAGGAGCAGTGGCTGCACAAGAGCAGGGGGGCCTAGAGGAGCTATCCCACATTGAAGGTCAGGAAGACATCGGTAAGGAGACACCCCTTGTTCAAGGTAAGAAACAGCAGCTGTGCTTTGCTGGAGCAGCCGTGAAAATACCCCATGCTCAAGATAAGAGAAACCCAAGTAAGATGATAGGTGTTGCAAGAGGGCATCAGAGGGCAGACACACTGAAACCATACTCACAGAAAACTAGTCAATCTAATCACACTAGGACCACAGCCTTGCCTAACTCAATGAAACCAAGCCATGCCTGCAGGGCAATCCAAGATGGGCGGGTCATGGTGGAGAGGGCTGACAGAACGTGGTCCACTGGAGAAGGGAATGGCAAGCCACTTCAGTATTCTTGCCTTGAGAACCCCATTAACAGCATGAAAAGGCAAAATGATAGGATACTGAAAGAGGAACTCCCCAGGTCAGTAGGTGCCCAATATACTACTGGAGATCAGTGGAGAAATAACTCCAGAAAGAATGAAGGGATGGAGCCAAAGAAAAACAATACCCAGATGTGCATATGACTGGTGATACAAGCAAGATCCGATGCTGTAAAGAGCAATATTACACAGGAACCTGGAATGTCAGGTCCATGAATCAAGGCAAATTGGAAGTGGTCAAACAAGAGACGGCAAGGGTGAACATCGACATTCTAGGAATCAGCGAATAAAATGGACTGGAATGGGTGAATTTAACTCAGATGACAACTGGCTAACCACATGCAAAAGAATGAAATTGAACCCTACTTCACATCACATAAAAAGTTAACTCAAAATGGATCAAAGACCTAAATGTAGGAGCTAAAACTATAAAACTCTTAGAAGAAAACATTAGGAGTAAAATCTTTATGACTTTGGGTTTGGCAAAGGATTCTTAGATATGATATCAAAAGCATGAGCAATAAAAGAAAAAAATTGACTAGACTTCATCAAAATTAAAAATAATTATACTGTAAAGCACACCTCTCTGGAAAAAGAAACCCACAGAAAGAAAGAAAGTATATTCTGTTCTCATTATTCATAGTAATTTTGTTCTATAAAGTCACGCAATTACTAAATTGGTAAATACTGAACCATTGTCCCTAAGGGAAACACAAGATTGGGTTCCTGCAAGTCTCCAGTCACATTTTTGTCGACCAACCAATACATAACATTGTTTTATGTATGTTACTATTTAAAAACAACTTAATACATACTGTATTGTTGATTCACTAATGTTGAACTCATAATCAACAGAACTATAACTTAAGCCTGAATGAAGCTTATCTAACATACATATTTCTCCATAAGGCACATCATAGCCGTCTTGTGATTAAGGACACTAGACAGCATTTCAACACAAGGCTTGGGAAGATTTTAACAGCAAAATGACCAACAAAAAACACAAATAAAAGAGCATTCTAGCCTTCCCAGAGCACTAGTTTTCATTCCTTAGCATAACCACATGAAACTCCCTTTATAACACATTTCCATCTGTGTCCACTTCAGTGATTTTTTTTTCCACTTGGGTGTGTTCTGTCTGACAAACAGATTCATTTTTTTTTTTTTAAGTTCTTCTGATCTTTATTATTTGGCAGTCTTTACCCATGCTCTTGGGGCCCCATTCATCTCACTTCATATCAAATTTGCCTCTCTTCTTGTACCTCCATTCCTACTTTTAACTCACTCCTAGAATTCACAAGGGCTTCCCAGTTGGTGCTAATAGTAAAGAACCTGCCTACCAAGGCAGGAGACATAAGAGACACAGGTTCAGTCCCTGAGTTGGGAAGATCCCCTGGAGGAAGGCATGACAACCCACTCCAGTATTCGTGCCTTGGAGAATCCCATGGACAGAGGAGTCTGGTGGGCTGTACAGTCCACAGCGTTGCAAAGAGTTAGATACAACTGAAGCAACTTAGCACACAGCACACAAACAGAATTCCCGAACATGTGATCTCAGTATTGGTATCATCAAAAGCCATAGTTCCCTTTCTTTTGACTTGTTAAAGAGTCTCCTCAACACCTTCACCTACTAAACTCTATTCACATCCATCCCTGTGTCTGGAATATCTTCCTATCTCACATTTGCATCTTCACCTGTTGAAATCCATCCAATACTTAGAAGCTCACTTTAAATTGCCTGGTAAACCACTGCCTCACAGAGAAGCCCTTCCCAAAATCCCTGGTGCTCTGAACTCTTTTTAAAATCTTTGCTTGTAATTTTCTCATGTCATTTGTCACTTTCCATCAGGGGCTTCAGCTATTCATATTATTCAAATAATATTCATATAAGATGAAAAGATCTATGAAATTCAGGATATTTATGAGCAAAAGATACGTGTCCATAGTCATCCCAGAGGAAACTTTGGTTATATTTGGCCTTTGAGTTCTAACTTTCTGCACTATATATATAATGCAGCTTCTCATTTAGTCCTCAGAAGAATTCTGAAAGACAATTATCTTTACTAGCTCTATTTTACAAATGAAAGTANACTAGCTGGATCTCCTTGCAGTCCAAGGGACTCTCAAGAGTCTTCTCCAACACCACAGTTCAAAAGCATCAATTCTTCAGCACTCAGCCTTCTTCACAGTCCAACTCTCACATTCATACATGACCACTGGAAAAACCATAGCCTTAGCACAGCCGAGAGGAGCTACCCCACGTCCAAGGTCAGGGGCAGCAGCCTAGAGTACCAGGCTGCAACAGTGCAGGAACGGCCGAGAGGAGCTACCCCGTGTCTGAGGTCAGTGGCAGCCGGAGGAGGCACCCCGCTTCCAAGGTCAGGGGCTGCAGCCGGGAGGAGGCATCCCACGTCCTAGGCCAGTGGTGGCCAGGAGGAGACACCCTGTGTCTAAAGTCAGGGCGGTGGTTGAGTAGAGCTACACCGCGTCCGAGGTCAGGGGCGGCTGGAAGAAGCCACCTCGGCTCGAGGCCAGGGGAGGTGACACTGAGGAGACACCGCGGGCCTGAAGCCGGGGCGGCAGATGAAAGGAGCCACCCATGCCGGAGGCCAGAGCTGGCGGCTGGGAGGATCAACCCGAGGAGCAGTGGCTGCACAAGAGCAGGGGGGCCTAGAGGAGCTATCCCACATTGAAGGTCAGGAAGACATCGGTAAGGAGACACCCCTTGTTCAAGGTAAGAAACAGCAGCTGTGCTTTGCTGGAGCAGCCGTGAAAATACCCCATGCTCAAGATAAGAGAAACCCAAGTAAGATGATAGGTGTTGCAAGAGGGCATCAGAGGGCAGACACACTGAAACCATACTCACAGAAAACTAGTCAATCTAATCACACTAGGACCACAGCCTTGCCTAACTCAATGAAACCAAGCCATGCCTGCAGGGCAATCCAAGATGGGCGGGTCATGGTGGAGAGGGCTGACAGAACGTGGTCCACTGGAGAAGGGAATGGCAAGCCACTTCAGTATTCTTGCCTTGAGAACCCCATTAACAGCATGAAAAGGCAAAATGATAGGATACTGAAAGAGGAACTCCCCAGGTCAGTAGGTGCCCAATATACTACTGGAGATCAGTGGAGAAATAACTCCAGAAAGAATGAAGGGATGGAGCCAAAGAAAAACAATACCCAGATGTGCATATGACTGGTGATACAAGCAAGATCCGATGCTGTAAAGAGCAATATTACACAGGAACCTGGAATGTCAGGTCCATGAATCAAGGCAAATTGGAAGTGGTCAAACAAGAGACGGCAAGGGTGAACATCGACATTCTAGGAATCAGCGAATAAAATGGACTGGAATGGGTGAATTTAACTCAGATGACAACTGGCTAACCACATGCAAAAGAATGAAATTGAACCCTACTTCACATCACATAAAAAGTTAACTCAAAATGGATCAAAGACCTAAATGTAGGAGCTAAAACTATAAAACTCTTAGAAGAAAACATTAGGAGTAAAATCTTTATGACTTTGGGTTTGGCAAAGGATTCTTAGATATGATATCAAAAGCATGAGCAATAAAAGAAAAAAATTGACTAGACTTCATCAAAATTAAAAATAATTATACTGTAAAGCACACCTCTCTGGAAAAAGAAACCCACAGAAAGAAAGAAAGTATATTCTGTTCTCATTATTCATAGTAATTTTGTTCTATAAAGTCACGCAATTACTAAATTGGTAAATACTGAACCATTGTCCCTAAGGGAAACACAAGATTGGGTTCCTGCAAGTCTCCAGTCACATTTTTGTCGACCAACCAATACATAACATTGTTTTATGTATGTTACTATTTAAAAACAACTTAATACATACTGTATTGTTGATTCACTAATGTTGAACTCATAATCAACAGAACTATAACTTAAGCCTGAATGAAGCTTATCTAACATACATATTTCTCCATAAGGCACATCATAGCCGTCTTGTGATTAAGGACACTAGACAGCATTTCAACACAAGGCTTGGGAAGATTTTAACAGCAAAATGACCAACAAAAAACACAAATAAAAGAGCATTCTAGCCTTCCCAGAGCACTAGTTTTCATTCCTTAGCATAACCACATGAAACTCCCTTTATAACACATTTCCATCTGTGTCCACTTCAGTGATTTTTTTTTCCACTTGGGTGTGTTCTGTCTGACAAACAGATTCATTTTTTTTTTTTTAAGTTCTTCTGATCTTTATTATTTGGCAGTCTTTACCCATGCTCTTGGGGCCCCATTCATCTCACTTCATATCAAATTTGCCTCTCTTCTTGTACCTCCATTCCTACTTTTAACTCACTCCTAGAATTCACAAGGGCTTCCCAGTTGGTGCTAATAGTAAAGAACCTGCCTACCAAGGCAGGAGACATAAGAGACACAGGTTCAGTCCCTGAGTTGGGAAGATCCCCTGGAGGAAGGCATGACAACCCACTCCAGTATTCGTGCCTTGGAGAATCCCATGGACAGAGGAGTCTGGTGGGCTGTACAGTCCACAGCGTTGCAAAGAGTTAGATACAACTGAAGCAACTTAGCACACAGCACACAAACAGAATTCCCGAACATGTGATCTCAGTATTGGTATCATCAAAAGCCATAGTTCCCTTTCTTTTGACTTGTTAAAGAGTCTCCTCAACACCTTCACCTACTAAACTCTATTCACATCCATCCCTGTGTCTGGAATATCTTCCTATCTCACATTTGCATCTTCACCTGTTGAAATCCATCCAATACTTAGAAGCTCACTTTAAATTGCCTGGTAAACCACTGCCTCACAGAGAAGCCCTTCCCAAAATCCCTGGTGCTCTGAACTCTTTTTAAAATCTTTGCTTGTAATTTTCTCATGTCATTTGTCACTTTCCATCAGGGGCTTCAGCTATTCATATTATTCAAATAATATTCATATAAGATGAAAAGATCTATGAAATTCAGGATATTTATGAGCAAAAGATACGTGTCCATAGTCATCCCAGAGGAAACTTTGGTTATATTTGGCCTTTGAGTTCTAACTTTCTGCACTATATATATAATGCAGCTTCTCATTTAGTCCTCAGAAGAATTCTGAAAGACAATTATCTTTACTAGCTCTATTTTACAAATGAAAGTACTTAGAGTTAAGGGGCCTGATGAATGTCCTACAATGATAACTAGCTAATCCAGTTTGTAAACTCTACTCATTACTTTCTGCTCATGGCATCATCAATAAAAACTGGGGGCACTCTATAGGATACCTTGAAGTGAAGTGAAATGAAGTCACTCAGTCATGGCCGACTCTTCGCGACCCCATGGACTGTAGCCTACCAGGCTCCTCTGTCCATGGGATTTTCTAGGCAATAGTCCTGGAGTGGATTGTCATTTCCTTCTCCAGGGGATCTTCCCAACCCAGGGCTCGAACCCAGGTCTCCCACATTGTAGACAGACGCTTTACTGTCTGAGCCACCAGGGAAGTCCATAGGATACCTTACTATAGTGAAAATGAAAGTCGCTCAGTTGTGTCAGACTCTTTGTGATCCCATGGACTATATAGTCCATGGAATTCTCCAGGTGAGAATACTGGAGTGGTAGCCTTTCCCTTCTCCAGGGGATCTTCCCAACCCAGGTCTCCCACATTGCAGGTGGATTCTTTACCAGCTGATCCAAGAGGGAAGCCCAACCTTACTAAAGTGGTTGGCAAAGCCATGCACTCAGTATTTCTTTTTCATTGTGCTACAGAATTAAACATTATAGTCTTCATCACCCTGGATTTCCTTATCTATTAGCAAACCACCTAGTAATATGCTGCACTCTTGTTTCCTCATCTTCCTGAAACTGACATTTATTAATTTATTACTCAAAGAAAGGGAGGATTGTTATCAAGATGCAAAGCTAGCTCATGGAAACTAAAACCAGGAAACAGAACCAGCCCCAAGAAGGAACTTCCAGGTTAGGGAAAACTATGAACCAATTCTTAGGATCTGTATCTCTCAGTTAAAACTCTCAAAGGTGAAGATCTAAGTTGACATTTAATTCTACATAATTCTAGTGAATTGTTTAGCCTATTGATGACTCCATTTCAAAGTCACAGGATGCTGAAAACAACGAAGATACAGAAGGCAGTCTCCAAAAACAAACACCACTATTTCAGAGGCAAAGGTTATGCCAGGCTGNTTAATCCAGTTTGTAAACTCTACTCATTACTTTCTGCTCATGGCATCATCAATAAAAACTGGGGGCACTCTATAGGATACCTTGAAGTGAAGTGAAATGAAGTCACTCAGTCATGGCCGACTCTTCGCGACCCCATGGACTGTAGCCTACCAGGCTCCTCTGTCCATGGGATTTTCTAGGCAATAGTCCTGGAGTGGATTGTCATTTCCTTCTCCAGGGGATCTTCCCAACCCAGGGCTCGAACCCAGGTCTCCCACATTGTAGACAGACGCTTTACTGTCTGAGCCACCAGGGAAGTCCATAGGATACCTTACTATAGTGAAAATGAAAGTCGCTCAGTTGTGTCAGACTCTTTGTGATCCCATGGACTATATAGTCCATGGAATTCTCCAGGTGAGAATACTGGAGTGGTAGCCTTTCCCTTCTCCAGGGGATCTTCCCAACCCAGGTCTCCCACATTGCAGGTGGATTCTTTACCAGCTGATCCAAGAGGGAAGCCCAACCTTACTAAAGTGGTTGGCAAAGCCATGCACTCAGTATTTCTTTTTCATTGTGCTACAGAATTAAACATTATAGTCTTCATCACCCTGGATTTCCTTATCTATTAGCAAACCACCTAGTAATATGCTGCACTCTTGTTTCCTCATCTTCCTGAAACTGACATTTATTAATTTATTACTCAAAGAAAGGGAGGATTGTTATCAAGATGCAAAGCTAGCTCATGGAAACTAAAACCAGGAAACAGAACCAGCCCCAAGAAGGAACTTCCAGGTTAGGGAAAACTATGAACCAATTCTTAGGATCTGTATCTCTCAGTTAAAACTCTCAAAGGTGAAGATCTAAGTTGACATTTAATTCTACATAATTCTAGTGAATTGTTTAGCCTATTGATGACTCCATTTCAAAGTCACAGGATGCTGAAAACAACGAAGATACAGAAGGCAGTCTCCAAAAACAAACACCACTATTTCAGAGGCAAAGGTTATGCCAGGCTGAAAATTTCCTTGATAATATCACATCTGATAATAATAGGAAGAAATGAATTAGGAAGACAGGGCAAAACACTATGACAAAACAGATTTTTTCTCTAATTTATGAAAACCTATTTAAAATGTGTCATTCTGAGGAGCTTTAAAACACATATAGCCTCATTTCTATGAGTCCAGCCTGGAATCATGGAATCAGCAAATCAACTCTGAGATTCTTAACCCACATAGGCCTTTATCTTTTTATAAATTACTCTAAGATTCTGGAATGCAAGATCCATAAGTAGGGCCCTACCTCCAATTTAAGAAATTCTGGTCTTTTCAGCTACATTTTAAGTTTCCTATGGTTGGGGACCAGGTTGCATATCTACCAATATCTCTCCTTAGCATCTCTCTGCCTTGCAAAGACAAAATGCCTCGTAAATGTTCCTTGCCTTGAATTAGATTAATTCTCAAACAGAAAAGGTGACAAAGAAGATAACTCTAAATTCAGTACAGACATGACAATGTACTTATCAATAAGTCAGGTCTAAACAGTGCTCTGTGTTAGGTGGGGGGTGGGGAGGGGATTTGATTCTTGTTCTGATTCCTTCATCTATTCCTATGTATTTGCAGGAAGCAGACTAAGAGAAATCCTTTTCACATATGAGAAAATAGATGCACATGATTTAATATTAAAAATTCATAAAGAAAAAAATTTAATAGCTTATCAGAATATTAGTTATCCTATACATGATACATTTAGACTACTTGCTTAATTTGTTACTCTTGTGACAAAGAGTTTTTAAATAAGAATTATTCATATGTACTTTTAAAAATGAGATGTTATGTTTTCCTTCTGGGACTTTTAAAAATTATTTGATTTACTAAACAATAAAATGCCCTAATGTTTTAAGCCAAACACTCTTCTTTGGCTCTCAAATGTTTTCAGAAATAACCTTTTCCTTGTTAATTTCCAAATCTTGGCTGCATTTCCCAGTAATTTCAAACATATGTCATATATGAAATATGTTATTTTTCCAAGCGTAATTTTGGCAGGAGTGGATTTTTGGAACCAGCATATAAAGATTCAGGGACAAACAAACAGGACAACTTGAAGCTGCCACAACTCCATAACAATTTTATCTTTTTCATCTACCTGCAGATCCATAAAGGCAAGGGCAATAATGAGGGGTGAGTGGGCTCTGGTAAAATTTTAACATGAGGTAAATCATACCTTTAAGTTTTATATCTTACCCTATAATCTGCTTTCCAAAAAGAATCACTCACTCATAGTAGTTTTTCTAAAATATAAGATGTGAAGTGAACTTAAGACCCTGATAACTAGAGTAATACAATCCTGATATCATCACTCTGGTTCCCTGAGACTTACAGTCAAAAGGAATAAACAGGTAAAGTGACGTAAAAAGTTCTCTTAACCTGCAAAAGATTCACTATACTAATATCATTTGGAAAGCAATAGACATTTCTTATTGCATAAAATCTATTTACTCTAAAATTGATTTTATAAAGAACTACCAAGAACTCAATAGATAAAAAGAATGTGAATTCATCACAACTTTCTAGATCAGTACTTGAGGACTGATATACCGTAAGATACAAATGCTTTTCCCCTTATAAACCCTGATTCATTGTACACCAGGTAAGTAGGAAGAAAGCTAGTATAACAAAAAGAAACCTAGTCTAGAGGCATGACACAGGGTCCTAGTTCCATTTCCATCCTTTTCTAAAAGAATGGATTGAGTGTAATGGTCATAATTAATCATTCCTCCCTCCCTATATCTATATATTAAATGTTATGTTGTGGTTCATCAACAGATAGTCTATTTTGTTAACCCTTGTGAGTTGCTTAGCTAATAAAATGCAAAGGAAGAGATATTTTTCCAGTTCAAAATCAAGGCCTTCAGAGATATGGTACACTTTCTGTGCTCTGTTCCTCCACAACCCCATCAACAAGAATGTACCTGAACCAATCTACTGGAGGATGAGACACATGGAACAGAGGTAAATCAGTCCAGGTAGGCCCCAGATATATGAGAGAGCAGGGCCAATATTAGCAAAGTCAAACAGCCAATTCATAGCTGACCATAGACACAAGCCTCACCAAGCCCAGTTCAAATCATCAGAAACCACAAGCTGAGTTATAAGCAGCTGTTCTAAGCTTCTGGTTGCTGTTCTAAGTTTCTAACTTTGAATTTCTTTAAATGTAGTGATAGCTAACTGGTTTGTGTGTACGCGCACACATGTGTATGTGTTTAGTTGCTTAGTCTTGTCCAGCTCTTTGTGACCCCATGGACTGTAACCCTCCAGACTCCTTTGTCCATGGGATTCTTCAGGCAAGAATACTGGAGTGGGCAGCCATTCCCTTCTCCAAGGAACCTTCCCAACCCAGGGATCGAATCCAGGTCTCCTGCACTGCAGGCAGATTCTTTACCATCTGAGCCACCAAGAAAGGCCAGTACCTCTCGCCTACGTAAGTTACCTATTTGTTAAACTGATAGAATAGTTAAGTAATTAATACAGGTATCTTTGAGAAATTTACCTATATGTGATCCCGTATACTACACTGCAGGCAGATTCTTTACCACCTGAGCCACCAGGGAAGTTCCATGTAAATTGATACAAATAAATAAATCTAAGTTTTAGGAAAGTATTAAAATAAAATCTACAAATGATTTGTTTCTATTGAAGACCTGCTTGTGTCTCTGTCAGAATTAAGTTTTAAATTTAGGTTCAAATGCAAAAACTGGCTCAGTTACAGATCAGCAGATGGCACCTATTCAAGTACCAAGAGGATGCTGATTTAAAGAGTTAAAAAGATTTAAAAACTCAAACAATAAAATTATTTTTGTATGTCATTGATTTTTCAAATGAGGAGATTATTTTAGCAACTTAATTGTTCAATTCGATTTTTAAAAACTTGCTTTCGCTTTAACTTTACTTTTAAATTTCCCTTAAGATTTTAGTATGGGAGATTTTAGTTTTAAATGGAATCTGAATAGGTGCTGCTCCCTTCTCCAAAAATATCTAAAAGTACCCAGAAAAAAAAAATATTAAAAACAGCAACACTAAAAACTATTGTCTAAGTTGGAAGGCATTTCCTTTAAGTATTATACCAATGGAGCTGAAATGAGCAAAGCAGGCAAAAACTGATTCATGAACAGCTCTGAAAACAAGGATGGCCCTCCTAAAGAGTGAAAAATTTCCTTCCTCATTCACTCTCTGACCCTCTGACTTGGAGAGAAACGCTTACATCCAACCAGAAAAAAATGATTATTTCTCAACTGACGGAAAGGAGGTATGATACAATTATAACACTGTTTCTACTTTTCCCTCCTCAGTCTCCCCAAATGCCTTTTTGCATCCTGCAACACTCAAAAATATGAAGATAAAGAAGGCAAGTACATGAGGATCAGAAGTCATACATTATATTCTAGGTGGTGTTGACCCCTCTAAGTTTTATCTGGTAGGGAGAAGAGCCTACAAGACCTTTTCAAAGTATTTAGGAGACCAGTATATACTTTATTAACTCTGACTGCCAGGGAATCAGACTTGGGGCTAAGAGATGATACTATCATGGTTTAGTCAGAACCAATTTGGTAAATTCCTACAATCTAGACACTAGAATTTATGCCAGAAACCAAGTATATCTAGCCATCTTGCAATTAAATGTGTCAGTCAACTCCTAAGTAGACAATTTTTAAAAATCTATCCTTACACACACTATGTGAGCAGATACTAGACTAAATATTATATTTCGAGAAGAAATATTTTTAAAAGTGAATAACTGTTGATATAAAGCCAGTTGACTTCCATTTTGACTTCCTATTACACTTGTTCCATAATTAGGGAATATGGAATAGATGAATTTTCACCTTTTTTCCTGCTAAGAAGTACAAGTAAAAAATTCAGGATATGTTTTATACAAAGCAAATACAAAAGCACTCTTAAAGAGAAGTGAAAATAAGACAAACCAGGTAGGGACCCCAGGATTGAAGGAAAGACCTGACTCTGAGTTCCTTGGTTTTCCTATTGCTTCATATATCACGGACTTGGAGCTGAAGAATATGAAAGCCAGAAAATGCCAAAGAAATCCCTACCAAGACAAAACATAAACTACTAGAAATGAAAGACAAAACAAAAATCTTCAAAGCAGCTGGGAAATGGCACATTAACTATAGGAGGTAGACAATTCAAATGACAGATTTCTTATCAGAAATCATGGAGACCACAAGTGGCACACTTTTTTAAGAATCAAGAGAGCCGTTCTAAATTCGGAATCCTATGTTCACTGAAAATATCTTTCAGGAATGAAGAGAAAATCAATGAATTCTCAAAAGAAAGAAAACTAAAAGAATCTGTTATCACCAGATAGCTATAACCTTAAAAAAATGGCTAAAGAGACATTCAGTTCAGTTCAGTTTAGTTCAGTTCAGTTCAGTACAGTTCAGTCGCTCAGTCGTGTCCAACTCTTTGCAACCCCATGAATCGCAGCACACCAGGCCACTCTGTCCATTACCAACTTTCAGATTTATTCAAGCTCATGTCCATCCAGTCATGTCATCCTCTGTCGTATATTTGAGTTTGAGCTTCAGGATCGCTCCTTCCAATGAACATCCAGGACTGATCTCCTTTAGGATGGACTGGTTGGATCTCCTTGCAGTCCAAGAAACTCTCAAGAGTCTTCCCCAACACCACAATTTGAAAGCATCCATTCTTTGGCACTCAGGTTTCTTCACAGTCCAACTCTCACATCCATACATGACCACTGGAAAAAACATAGCCTTGACTAGACGAACTTTTGTTGGCAGAGTAATGTCTCTGCTTTTGAATATGCTATCTAGGTTGGTCACAACTTTCCTTCCAAGGAGTAAGCATCTTTTAATTTCATGGTTGAAGTCACCATCTGCAGTGATTTTGGAGCCCCCCAAAATAAAGTCTGACACTGTTTCCACTGTTTCCCATTTCTTTGCCATGAAGTGATGGGACCAGACCCATGATCTTCATTTTCTGAATGTTGAGCTTTAAGCCAACTGTTTCACTCTCCTCTTTCACTTTCATTAAGAGGCTTTTTAGTTCCTCTTCACTTTCTGCCATAAGGGTGGTGTCATTTGCATATCTCAGGTTATTGATATTTCTCTCGGCAATCTTGATTCCAGCGTGTGGTTCCTCCAGTCCAGCATTTCTCATAATGTACTCTGCATATAAGTTAAATAAGCAAGGGGACAAATACAGCCCTGATATACTCCTTTTCCTATTTGCAACCAGTCTGTTGTTCCATGTCCAGTTCGAACTTTTGCTTCCTAACCTGTATATAGGTTTCTCAAGAGGCAGGTCAGGTGGTCTGGTATTCCCATCTCTTACAGAATTTTCGACAGTTTATTGTGATCCACACAGTCAAAGGCTTTGGCATAGTATAAAGCTGAAATAGATGCTTTTCTGGAACTCTCTTGCTTTTTCGATGATCCAGTGGATGTTGGCAATTTGATCTCTGGTTCCTCTGCCTTTTCTAAAACCAGCTTGAACATCTGGAAGTTCATGGTTCACGTATTGCTGAAACCTGGCTTGGAGAATTTTTTTTTTTAATTTTATTTTTACTTTGTTCTACTTTACAATACTGTATTGGTTTTGCTATACATTGACATGAATCAGCCACAGGTGTACACGAGCTCCCAATCCTGAAATCCCCTCTCACCTCCCACCCCATATCATCTTTCTGGATCATCCCCGTGCACCAGCCCCCAGCATTCTGTATCCTGCATCGAACATTGACTGGCACTTCGTTTCTTACATGATAGTATACGTGTTTCAATGCCATTCTCCCAAATCATCCCACCCTCTCCCCATCCCTCAGAGGCCAAAAGTCTGTTCTATACATCTGTGTCTCCTTTGTTGTCTCACATACAGGGCCATCATTCAGTTCACTTCAGTCACTCAGTCATGTCTGACTCTTTGCGACCCCATGAATAGCAGCATGCCAGGCCTCCCTGTTCATCACCATCTCTTGGAGTTCACTCAGACTCATGTCCATCGAGTCTGTGATGCCATGCAGCCATCTCATCCTCTGTCGTCCCCTTCTCCTCCTGCCCCCAATCCCTCCCAGCATNCGTCCCTTATATTTATTCCTACCTGTTTTTGTAGCCGATGATCTGCTTTGCTGGATGCCTGATGTCCTCTGCCAGCATTCAGAAGTTGTTTTGTGGAGTTTATTCAGCTTGAAATGTTCTTTTGATGAAGTAGCGAGGGAGAGCGTGTTCTCCCCATCCTATTCCTCCGCCATCTTCCCAAGTTGACAAATTTCATTAGGAAACATTACTAAAAATATAAACTTAAAGCTTAGAAATGAGAAAATGGATTTTTAAGAAAACAGAGAATCAAAATAGGTAATACATAAAATCATATTTCAAAAAAATTTGAAAAAGGTGATACACAAAATTCTCTGGAAAATATAAGCAAAATCAACACATGAAACAAAAATTCTAAATGGATTTTCAGCTATAAGTTCAGTTCAGTGGCGCAGTCATGTCCAACTCTTTGCGACCCCATGAATTGCAGCACGCCAGGCCTCCCTGTCCATCACCAACTCCCAGAGTCCACCCAAACCCATATCCATTGAGTCAGTGATACCATCCAACCATCTCATCCTCTGTCGTCCCCTTCTCCTCCTGCCCTCAATCTTTCCCAGCATCAGGGTCTTTTCAAATGAGTCAGCTCTTTGCACCAGAGGGCCAAAGTATTGGAGTTTCAGCTTCAGCATCAGTTCTTGCAATGAACACCCAGGACAAGTGGTGCACAGTAAAAGATTAACCTTGCCCTAAAAATAGTCTTGCGCTTTTGCCCAAACTAGTAGATGGTAACCTCCCAACTTCTGGCATATCCTGTCTGATAAGAGTCTTTGTTTACCTGGGGTTCTTGGGTCATGCCACACGTTTGTTGTTGTTGTTTAGTCGATCAGTCATGTCACACTCTTTGTGACCCCGTGGACTGTAGCCCTCCAAGGTCCTCTGTCCATGAGATTTCCCAGGCAAGAATACTGGAGCAGGTTTCCTTCTCCAGAGGATCTTCCTGACCCAAGGATTGAACCCGCATCTCTTATGTCTCCTGCTTTGGCAAGTGAATTCTTTACCATTAGCAACACCTGGGAAGCCTTGGTGCCACACAGTCTGTGCTAATAATATGATTTATGGTTGGCAGAGGGTGCTTTGGGCCATGTGACAGCAGCTAAGGAGCTCTGGAGGAACTACAGACTAAGATCAGTCACACATGTGGTCAACCATATCTATGTGACCAAGGCCAAATGAAAACTGGCCCAAGGCTTGGGTGAGCTTTTTGGTTGCAATATTCCATTTATATTGCCACATATCTTTACTGGGAGAAGTGAGCATTGTCCACATGACTCTAACTGAAAAGGACAACTGGAAGCTCTGTAGTTGCACCTTCCTGTACCCTGTCCCACATGTGTCTTCCTTTGGTTGATTTTAACATTGCTTTTCATTGTAATAAACTGTACCTGTGAGTGAGTATACCCGTTTTGCTGAGTGCTGTGAATCCTTCTAGTGAATTACTAAATCTGAGGGTAGTCTTGGGAGCCCTCAGAACATGCATTTAGTGTCAGAAGCAAAGACAGTCTTAGGGACTTGCTGAACTTCTCAGAAAACAAAACAAAAAAAAGAGCTTAACAGAAAATTACTACAAAACCAGATGACTTTAGTGTAAATTATTTGAAATTTCCAAGCAATTAAAAATCACCTTGTTGCAGAAATTATACACAAATATTTTAAAATGCCAAATGAAACAATCTTATAAAATTAACATTAAAATGATATAAAATACTAATTTTTTAAAAATAGCAAGCCATTCACAACATGCTAAGAAAAAAAGCCAGTCACAAAGGCCTACATATTATATAATTCTATTTATTTGAAAGGTCCAGAACAGGCAAATATGAAAAGGTAGATATTAAATTAGTGGTTGGTGGGGGTAAAAAGAGATGGTACAGTAGAAAAACATCTCTTCTCACAGGCACACCAAAATTACTATTTACAGAGTAACTATTGATGAGAAAGACTGAAATCTACCAGAAAAATTATTCAACAACTAAAGATATAAAGAAGGAACCACAAGATAGGCAAGAGGGGTGGTCACCCATGCTCCCAAGAGGGCAACCCCAAAATAGGAGAATAATTACATCTGAAGAGGTTCTACCAAAGGAGTAAGGGGTCTGAGCTCCACACTGGGCTCCCCAGCCAAGGGGTCCTGCACCAGAAACACAAGTTCCCAGAACATTTGGCTTTGAAGGATAGTGAGGCTTACTTCCCACCTAGAAAGCTGTGGGAAATAGACTCCACTCTTAAAGGGCACACAACAATATCTCACCTACTCCAAGACCCAGGGCAGAAGAAGTAATCTGAAAGGAACCTAGTTCAGAAACGCCCCACCCACTGATGTTGGAGAATGTCATGAAACTCTTAAATATTACTATATTTTTAGCCACTAATTTCATTTCAAGAATATAAATAAATAAATAAGCATGGTTTAGACAAATGTACATGAACAAAACTAATCATCACAGTGTAGTAATTTAAAAAAATAATTTTGAGATATATAAATATGACTTACAATATTAGTAATCATTAAAAACTAATGTTTTTGAAGACTGTTAACAAAAAGTAGGATTAAAGATAAAAAGCTTAAGGAATAAAGCAGAATCCAAGATTCCATGCAGAACATTATTTCAACTGCATTATACATACACACACACACATCCCACTCAAGCATATATGTTGGAAATACACTAAAATGTTAACCTTGTTTTTTCAGAGAGTAAGATTGATAATTTTCTTTTATACCACAAAATTTAATCTCCACGACAGTAAAAATACATCTGTTTTGTTCATTGCAATCTTTTGAGAATCTCATACATAATAAGTGCTAAAGACATGTATCTTGAATGAATGGATATTTTTATTTTTTCATTTTTCTAAAATAAGTACTTACTGCTTTATAATAGGAAAAATTTGATAATAATTTAAATGTGTGTGTATATATATATATAATCTGTACTTGAATAAATTATATACAACTTTGTAAACAGGCTAATTTCTATATATGGAAATTTACATACCATATAATTTTAATCAAAAGAATTTGCTCCAAACCTAAGTTCATGCACCTAACATCATTTTTTATTATTTATTTCCTTCTATTAGTTATATACCCAACAAAGAATATTTTTAAAATATATGTATTTCCAGAATTTTTTGACTCTACAATTTCCCCCTACCCTCAATTTCCATACCAAAAACTGTAGTTAGATAACATAATTCAGGTCATTCATTAATAAATGTTTTCACAAAGGTCAGACTTCTTCCTTAATGAAATAAAAGTTAAAAGTATGTTTGAAATGAAGTTCTAAGTGATTATCAGGGATACATGAAAATTAAGAAATTCTTCATCAAAATTTCATTCAGCAATACCTGTGGAGCTTTGTGACCCAGGAAAGGCACTGGATCCTAGGAACAAGTGTTTGATAGACTCGTAGATTGTAATGGTGGAGCCAGTTCAAACTAGTTTAAGCAAAAAGGAAATTTAATGATTTACTGAACCAAGAAGTCATGGATACATATGGCATTTGGCACAGTGAAAACAGTGGGCTCAAACAACATTACCAGAGATTTCTTTTTTCATTTCACAATTCTAACACTACAGTTAAATTCTGCATGCAGGTGATCATTACATGGTAGACAACACGGCCAGCAGCAAGACAACTACACCTTTCCTTAACACCCCTAGCTTAACATTTCTAGAAAGAGAACTTCCCTACCTGTCCATACACCAATTCTATGCAAATTCTGCTTGACCCTTACCAAAAACTGGTCAAACTCAAGGTTATGGGCATAGTCCTTCAGACTGCCAAGTATGCCCAATATTTCTGACACCAAGTGCAAAATCAGAGGGAACAGACACCAAACACAAGTTCAGGAATCCTAAAAGGACACCTGAACTTTAGACCAGCTAGGTACAAAGTCAGGGTAGTTCTCATGACCACCCACAAGTTCGATGGTTCACTAGAACAACTCATGGCACTCAGGAAAACATTAGACATCATCATAGTTTTATTAAGAGCTTCCCTGGTGGCTCAGATGGTCTGCAGGAGACCTGGATTGGAAAGATTCCCTGGAGAACAACCCACTCCAGTATTCCTGCTCAAAATCCCATGGACAGAGGAGCTTGGTGGGCTACAGTCCACGGGGTCACAAAGAGTCGGACACAACTGAGCAGCTTCACACAGCACAGAGCAGTTTTATTATAGCAAAAAGATACAAATTAGAGTCAAGCAAAGGAAAACATGCACAGGGCAAAGTCTAGAAGGGTTCCAGACGCAAAGCTTTCAGCATCCTCAGGTATATATTACTCTTCCAGCACTTATATGTGACAATACTCAAAGAGTACTCCCAGCTAAGGAAGCTCACCCAAGCTTCCATGTCCATAGTTTTTTATGAGGGCTTAATATGTAGGCATGAGTGACTGAATAATTACATACATGGTTTAGTTCAATCTCTAGCCAGATTTTTTGGAAATCAGTCTGACATCACATGGTCTAAGGAGCCCATCATGACTAATAAAGACACCCTTGGCATGAAATTACATGGGTTTAGAGGTTGCCTCCTAGAAATGAGAGATGAAGATCAGATATGTCTTTGAGCTGAGGCCAAATTTTTTACTACACAGATCCACTTGCCCATCCCTAAAAAGAACTGATCACTAATGCTTAGTGAATGAAATAGTCTGATAGCCCAAACTAGATCTGTTTATATCCTAGGAGCAGGAATGAAGCATGCTGGAGAGAAAGTTTCCAGAAGGAACTATGAGCATAAAGCAAGAATAATACATATATTGAATAGACTTAGCCACAGATGCCCACTAAAACTAGTCACAAATATTAATTCATTATCTAAAAAATTCAAACTTTAAAAACTAACAGGAGTCACAGGGGACATATGAAGAAGCAATTCTAAAAACCCTATGATTATAAACTAATCAAATAGAAATCTAAGTAAAACATTTAAATGAATATAAGAAAGCTATTTGAAGAAAATAGTTTCAATAAATATTTGTAGTAAAAACTTTAAAATCATAATGTATTTTTCTATTCTTTTTTTCCTTTGAACTGCAATGCCTACTTTAAGTACAATAGTTTTTTGGTTTCTTTTTTTTTTTTTAATTGAAATATATTAACTTACAACGCTGTCTTAGTTTCTAGTACATAGCAAGTGATTCAGTTATCCATATACATATTCTTTACGTATTCTTTTCCATTAGAGTTTATTATAAGATATTGAATATAGTTCCCTAAGCTATACAGCAGGACCTTGTTTTTTATTTATTTTATATAAAGTAGTTTGTATCTGCCAATCCCAGACTCCTAATTTATCCCTTTCCCCCTTTCCTTTTTGGTCTGGTTCTCTGTCCATGGGGTTTTCCAGGTAAGAATACTGGAGTAAGTTGCCATATCCTTCTCCAGATGATCTTCCCAACTCAAGGACTGAACCCACATTATCTGCTTTGGCAGGCAGATTCTTTACCACTGAGGCACCAGGGAAGCCTATATCCCCACAAAAAAAGAATGAAATAAAAGCCATTTGTAGCAACATGGATGGACCCAGAGATCATCATCATAAGTGAAGTAAGTCAAACAGAGAAAGACAAATATCATTTGCTATCACTTATATGTGAAATCTAAAATATGATGCAACCATTTTGTTATTTGCAAAATGAGGTCATTACTACATATTACATAATGTTATTAAGAAGATTAGAGCAAACATTTGCAAAATTTCAAGCATTGTGTCTGTCATTTAACAGATAATATCAAATTGATACTTGTTGTTGCCACTGTTGGTTCCCAAAATTTAAAAGCCACAGCTCATATGTAGTAAGTGAGATGTCCAAATATGAATGTTCACAACCTGGGAAAAGCAGAACCCCGTAGAATCACTTTTTAATGCTTTAGAATAAGAAAGCAATGCACAAGGGAAAGACACTTGAGTTGGGAAAAAATACATGATTTCATGCTTCTTTCCCACCACTTTATGTCCTAAGCAACTATGGGCAAGTCACTTTACTCCTGTTAGACCTAACTTTAACATCTATAAAGTAGGGACAACAGTCCCTTTTTTCACCATCTTACTGTATTCTTCATGTGATGTGCTGAGAAAGTATTATACAAAATGAATCACACTAGTAGTTATATCACTTTTGTGTGTATATATAAAGCAAAATATCCATATGTAGTTTTTGTATATATAAAGAAATAGTACACAATTATGAAAAAAACATGTAAACTTCAATTGTTTACAGAATTATTGTATCAAAAGAGAAAAGTTTTTTCTAATACTCCACAAATATGAGAAAGGCCTTACCACCCTATAAAAAGCATAAAATGTTTATGATATATCTAGTTATATGTCATATCAAAGGTTACAATTTATAACTAAGATATAAGAAAAGATGGATGGCTATAAACCTGTATATTTAGCAGTACTAATAGCAGAAGTAATGAGTGCCAATCCTGTCAACTGGAATACTGAATAACTAACAGAATATGACAGAATTATGAACATCATTTCTGAACACCCAAGTTCCAATTCCATGGGAACAAATTCCTCAGGCCTCATTAAGATATATTTACTTTCATTATATTATGCATCATATGATCTAAACAATCACTTTTAGAGTAAAAGAGTTAGTAGAATGTCTTAAGTTGTAACCAAAAAATAATAGGCAGACAATCTTCCTTATTAATAAGAAGCACCTTCTCCTCTCCAGAAAATGTCAAAAGGCTATGCTAATATAATTTTCCGAAGTGTGAGCATCATAGTACTTCAAAGAACACTGCTTCAAAGCCAGGCTCCTGACCTGGAAATCTTCAAACCACTTTGACTCCTTCATCTACATTTATTCGGTTATTAAATTTCCTGGATTTTTCCTTAAAATTTCTCTTAAATTTGTTACTTTAATCTCCATTTTCTTTGCCACCACCACAGTCCATAACCTCACCTTTTGTTAAAACGCTACCTCTTCCAGTTTTTTCTCACTCAAATACAGCCTATAAAACTCTGCCTCTTTATTTCCCTAAAAATACTACTTACATCCTGCAACCTCCTTGTCCAGAAGTCTGTAATCCAGTTAATCCTTTGATTCCAAGGGAGGAACGTTTTTAAAAACTACTGATGCCTAAGTCCTACCTGAAGAGCTTCTGATTTAATACATCTGGGTCAGAGCAAGTCATGAATTTTTCTTTAGAAGTTCCTCTCAGGTCAGCTCAGTAGATCAGTTGTGTCTGCCTCTTTGAGACCCCATGAATCGCAGCATGCCAGGCCTCCCTGTTCATCACCATCTCCTTGAGTTCACTCAGACTCAGGTCCATGGAGTCCATGATGCCATCAGCCATCTCATCCTCGATCGTCCCCTTCCCCTCCTGCCCCCAATCCCTCCCAGCATCAGAATCTTTTCCAATGAGTCAACTCTTCGCATGAGGTGGCCAAAGTACTGGAGTTTCAGCTTTAGCATCAGTCCTTCCAAAGAAATCCCAGGGTTGATCTCCTTCAGAATGGACTAGTTGGATCTCCTTGCAGTCCAAGGGACTCTCAAGAGTCTTCTCCAACACCACAGTTCAAAAGCATCAATTCTTCGGTGCTCAGCCTTCTTCACAGTCCAACTTTCACATCCATACATAACCATAGGAAAAACCATAGCATTGACTAGACGGACCTTAGTCGGCAAAGTAATGTCTCTGCTTTTGAATATACTACCTATGTTGTTCATAACTTTTCTTCCAAGGAGTAAGCGTCTTCTAATATCATGGCTGCAGTCACCATCTGCAGTGATTTTGGAGCTCAAAAAATAAAGTCTCACACTGTTTCCACTCTTACCCCATCTATTTCCCATGAAGTGATGGGACCAGATGCCATGATCTTCATTTTCTGAATGTTGAGCTTTAAGCCAACTTTTTCACTCTCCTTTTTCACTTTCATCAAGAGGCTTTTTAGCTCCTCTTCACTTTTTGCCGTAAGGGTAGTGTCATCTGCATATCTGAGGTTATTGATATTTCTCCCAACAATCTTGATTCCAGCTTGTGTTTCTTCCAGCCCAGCGTTTCTCATTATGTACTCTGCATATAAGTGAAATAAGCAGGGTGACAATATACAGCCTTGACGTACTCATTTTCCTATTTGGAACCAGTCTGTTGTTCCATGTCTAGTTCTAACTGTTGCTTCCTGACCTGCATACAGATTTCTCAAGAGGCAGGTCAGGTGCCCTGGTATTCCCATCTCTTTCAGAATTTTCAACAGTTTATTGTGATCCACACAAAAGCTTTGGCATAGTCAATAAAGCAGAAATAGATGTTTTTCTGGAACTCTCTTGCTTTTTCCATGATCCAGCGGATGTTGGCAACTTGACCTCTGGTTCCTCTGCCTTTTCTACAGCCAGCATGACCATCTGGAAGTTCATGGTTCACAAATTGCTGAGGCCTGGCTTGGAGAATTTTGA
>SJYW01050323.1:115051-131430 GCA_006410735.1 Raphicerus campestris | reverse complement strand
TCCATACCATTTCTGTCCTTTATCGAGCCCATCTTTGCATGAAATGTTCCCTTGGTATCTCTAATTTTCTTGAAGAGATCCCTAGTCTTTCCCATTCTGTTGTTTTCCTCTATTTCTTTGCATTGATTGCTGAAGAAGGCTTTCTTATCTCTTCTTGCTATTCTTTGGAACTCTACATTCAGATGCTTATATCTTTCCTTTTCTCCTTTGTTTCTCACCTCTCTTCTTTTAACAGCTATTTGTAAGGCCTCCCCAGACAGCCATTTTGCTTTTTTGCATTTCTTTTCCATGGATATGGTCTTGATCCCTGTCTCCCGTACAATGTCACGAACCTCATTCCATAGTTCATCAGGCACTCTATCTATCAGATCTAGGCCCTTAAATCTATTTCTCACTTCCACTGTATAATCACAAGGGATTTGATTTAGGTCATACCTGAATGGTCTAGCGGTTTTCCCTACTTTCTTCAATTTCAGTCTGAATTTGGCAATAAGGAATTCATGATCTGAGCCACAGTCAGCTCCTGGTCTTGTTTTTGTTGACTGTGTAGAGCCTCTCCAACTTTGGCTGCAGAGAATATAATCAGTCTGATTTTGGTGTTGACCATCTGCTGATCTGGTGTTTTTAAAATGCAGCCAGATTTGGGAACCACTGCGATGAATCTCTATTGCCTATTAAGCCAATCTAGAACTGTAGCAGACACTTTAGATGCTCTTCCCGAAAGGCTTTCCCATCCTTTTGACCTTTCAGTGTGTGCATTCTTTGGCTTTGGAATGATTTGCTTTGAATAGTTATCAGCATGTCTCTTCCAGTGACTGCCCTGGAGCCACTAGAGCTAGTTTGTCCCTGCTCCTCCAGAGAAAACACAAAGGGCCTAGGAGTTCACGTCCCTGAGGTAACCAGCAGTTGATGCCTAAATAATGTGAGAGTGTGACCGCCTAGCACCTTTGCTTGGATTGAGACATATTCTGAGGTGTAATTTACACTTCAGAACTCCCTGAAGGAATCAGGCTAAAACTGGGACTTTGCCTAGAAAACACACACATTTACTTGGCTTCTTCCCATTTCCTTCACACCCTTACTAATTTCACCTGGAAGTACTTCTCTAGAAATCACTTACACATGAATTCTCATCAAGAGATCTGGTTATGGAGAATCCAACCCAAGGCAACATCTTGGTCAAAACAGTTCATAACCTCTCACCATTTTCCTGCAAATTACCCAGCATCCACCAGCAATGCTACTTTTCTCACCCACTGTGCTTATTCCACACCACTATTTAAGTTTGCTATTTCCTCTCACCCAAGATGCCTCTTCCCTGCCTCTGTGACCATCAAAACTTCCCACCTTTCAAAATTAAGCTCTAGATATTTCCCCCATCCTACACAGAGCTAAAAGCCCTACCTATGATAAATGGACAATAAATGTAGATTGAATTGGTGCTGCTTCCTCCATCAAACCCACCTTGACAGTTCCAGCACAGGTAAACCTAGCTATCTTCTCTAACTTGTATATTTAATATCAAATTCACAATCAGTTGTTGATTCATTCAACCAATATTTGTGTGATTACTATGTACTGTGCCCATAACAGGGAGTGAAATAGTGAGTGAGGCTATTTCTGCAAGCATGGAGTTTACAGTCAAGGATGCAGACATTAAGCAAATAATTACACAAATAAATGTTAATCTATAACTGCAAATACCTAAGATGAGATAAGTGGTGCTGTGAGAGAATATATGAGTAGGAGATCCAACCAGCCCATCCTAAAGGAGATCAGTCCTGGGTGTTCATTGGAGGGACTGATGTTGAAGCTGAAACTCCAATACTTTGGCCACCTCATGAGAAGAGTTGACTCACTGGAAAAGAGCCTGATGCTGGGAGGGATTGGGGGCAGGAGGAGAAGGGGACGACAGAGGATGAGATGGTTGGATCGCATCACTGACTCGATGGACAAGAGTTTGGGTGAAGTCCAGGAGTTGGTGATGGACAGGGAGGCCTGGCTTGCTGCAGTTCATGGGGTCGCAAAGAGTCAGACACGACTGAGCGACTGAACTGAACTGAACTGAACTGAACTGAATTGAATGTCCTTATCTAGGATTTCTCTGAATAAATAATGAAGGAAAGAACAAGCTAAAATTACTGTCTTGTTCTTTATTCTAGGGTTTCTTAGACTCCCTTCCTCTGTAAAAATGCATACAATTTTATGTAAGTATTATCTACTAAGAGATTTTAAGAGTCTGTGACCTGGAATTTTGCGCAAGGTCAATCCTATAGAAAACAATGCCATGTTTATGTTTATTAACTGACTCTTACATGTGCCTTATATATCTTATCTATCGATCATTGTTTAAGGAAATATTAGAATCTTTTGGTAACTCATATAATTTAATGTTAGACACAGGCTTATCACTTAACAAATATTTGTTTTTTACCCCGTTTTCAGCCTATTTCTATAGAACTCAGATCCTCAAAAGCAATTTTTTTAATGTAAATTTATTTTCTTTATTGAATAAGAGCCCACTGTGAGCAGTTGTAGGTAGAATGAAAATTATTATCTGGGTTTTGTATGGATACCAGGAAAATAAGAGCAACAAAACAGGATTTGCATGTTAAAACCTGCTTGTGCTCTGCTAGTACCAAACTGTCACAACATTTCTTCAGAGTTCTCTTTTTTCAGGGAGTTAGCACTTTCAACCTGGGATCTCCCTGCTTCTCCCCCATCCCCAAACCTCAGCTACCCTAAAAGTATGTTACCAGGTAAAAGCACAAAATAAAATGTTCATTTCATACACAAAAGATGAAAGCTTATTACTTATTCAACTATACTGATCAATTTAAAAGAAAAAAAGAATGAAAAATTAAAATTTCATTTCAAATGCCCCTGGAAAATCTTTGTGACTATGAATACATACACTGAAAACAAATGTTATATATGTATAAACTAAATAATATGTGTTTATACACACTAGAAATAAATATGCTTTCAATATATATATTTACAAATGCATTTGTATATGTTACAGATAAATAAACATATATAAAGGCCATGATTTTTAACTGACATTAATAAATACCCCAACATAAAATGATAAAGTAAGATTATGCCAGACTCCAATATATTTCTAAGGTATTGTTAAAAATGCAACAATGTCAACAACTNGAAGCTGAAACTCCAATACTTTGGCCACCTCATGAGAAGAGTTGACTCACTGGAAAAGAGCCTGATGCTGGGAGGGATTGGGGGCAGGAGGAGAAGGGGACGACAGAGGATGAGATGGTTGGATCGCATCACTGACTCGATGGACAAGAGTTTGGGTGAAGTCCAGGAGTTGGTGATGGACAGGGAGGCCTGGCTTGCTGCAGTTCATGGGGTCGCAAAGAGTCAGACACGACTGAGCGACTGAACTGAACTGAACTGAACTGAACTGAATTGAATGTCCTTATCTAGGATTTCTCTGAATAAATAATGAAGGAAAGAACAAGCTAAAATTACTGTCTTGTTCTTTATTCTAGGGTTTCTTAGACTCCCTTCCTCTGTAAAAATGCATACAATTTTATGTAAGTATTATCTACTAAGAGATTTTAAGAGTCTGTGACCTGGAATTTTGCGCAAGGTCAATCCTATAGAAAACAATGCCATGTTTATGTTTATTAACTGACTCTTACATGTGCCTTATATATCTTATCTATCGATCATTGTTTAAGGAAATATTAGAATCTTTTGGTAACTCATATAATTTAATGTTAGACACAGGCTTATCACTTAACAAATATTTGTTTTTTACCCCGTTTTCAGCCTATTTCTATAGAACTCAGATCCTCAAAAGCAATTTTTTTAATGTAAATTTATTTTCTTTATTGAATAAGAGCCCACTGTGAGCAGTTGTAGGTAGAATGAAAATTATTATCTGGGTTTTGTATGGATACCAGGAAAATAAGAGCAACAAAACAGGATTTGCATGTTAAAACCTGCTTGTGCTCTGCTAGTACCAAACTGTCACAACATTTCTTCAGAGTTCTCTTTTTTCAGGGAGTTAGCACTTTCAACCTGGGATCTCCCTGCTTCTCCCCCATCCCCAAACCTCAGCTACCCTAAAAGTATGTTACCAGGTAAAAGCACAAAATAAAATGTTCATTTCATACACAAAAGATGAAAGCTTATTACTTATTCAACTATACTGATCAATTTAAAAGAAAAAAAGAATGAAAAATTAAAATTTCATTTCAAATGCCCCTGGAAAATCTTTGTGACTATGAATACATACACTGAAAACAAATGTTATATATGTATAAACTAAATAATATGTGTTTATACACACTAGAAATAAATATGCTTTCAATATATATATTTACAAATGCATTTGTATATGTTACAGATAAATAAACATATATAAAGGCCATGATTTTTAACTGACATTAATAAATACCCCAACATAAAATGATAAAGTAAGATTATGCCAGACTCCAATATATTTCTAAGGTATTGTTAAAAATGCAACAATGTCAACAACTTGTACTTGAATCACAGGTCCAAAAGATCTGAAATAATGGTGAAACACATGAAAAATACAGAAACCACAAAAAATATTAAAACAATACAAAAATTAAACTGTTTAATCAAAGGACAAAAAAGCTTCAAATTTATTGTACTCAATATCTAGCAAAGAAGGCTGAGTGCTGAAAAATTGAAGCTTATGAATTATGGTGCTGGAGAAGACTCTTAGGTGTCCTTTGGACTGCAGGGGATCAAATCAGTCAATCCTAAAGGAAATCAACCATGAATATTCATTGGAAGGACTGTTGCTGAAGCTGAAGCTCCAATACTTTGACCACCTGATGTGAAGAGCAAAGACCCTGATGCTGGGGAAGATTGAGGCAAAAGGAGAGGAGGGTGGCAGAGGATGAGATGGTTAGAGAGCATCATGAAATCAATGGACATGAATTACACAAACCCCAGGAGACAGTGGAGGACAGAGAAGCCTGGCATTCTGTATTCCATGAGGTCCCAAAGAGTCAGACACAACTTAGTGACTGAACAACCACAAAGGCAACCTATCAAAGATTGAAATAAAAGCATATAATTCCATACTTTGAACCCATGCTTTTCTTAAATTTCTAGCTCTGTGTTTCAAAGACAGGTTATTTCTGGGATACTCTGAAGAGATGACACCATATGCACACATCAATGTTTTAACAGAACTGCCAGTCTTAAATGGTCAAATGACCAAACATTGAATTCTTTAAATTTATTTTCTTTTCCCATAGGTTGACAACACTTATGCCCCTGTGCTCCTCCTAGCACTTTCATAATAAATATGCAAATAAAGGAAGAGGTGCCAGGGTCCAGCCTCGGTGGATCCAGGGTAATTCAAAGGGGAGACGGAATGGCGTCCTAGGAAAAAAAAACTTAATTACAAATATAGAGAGAGATTAGAAACAGATAGTGTAGTAGGAAAATTAGTGGAAAAAAAGAGGGTGAGTAACTTGGTTTACGTGGAATATCAATCACCACCTACATAGGCCACAGGCGTCTTTCCATTCTCCCAAAGGAGAGGAGGCACTGAGGCCTCCCCAGTCCAATCTCAGAAGCCCAGGCAGAATTAGCAGGCTTGGTNTATGCTTTCAATATATATATTTACAAATGCATTTGTATATGTTACAGATAAATAAACATATATAAAGGCCATGATTTTTAACTGACATTAATAAATACCCCAACATAAAATGATAAAGTAAGATTATGCCAGACTCCAATATATTTCTAAGGTATTGTTAAAAATGCAACAATGTCAACAACTTGTACTTGAATCACAGGTCCAAAAGATCTGAAATAATGGTGAAACACATGAAAAATACAGAAACCACAAAAAATATTAAAACAATACAAAAATTAAACTGTTTAATCAAAGGACAAAAAAGCTTCAAATTTATTGTACTCAATATCTAGCAAAGAAGGCTGAGTGCTGAAAAATTGAAGCTTATGAATTATGGTGCTGGAGAAGACTCTTAGGTGTCCTTTGGACTGCAGGGGATCAAATCAGTCAATCCTAAAGGAAATCAACCATGAATATTCATTGGAAGGACTGTTGCTGAAGCTGAAGCTCCAATACTTTGACCACCTGATGTGAAGAGCAAAGACCCTGATGCTGGGGAAGATTGAGGCAAAAGGAGAGGAGGGTGGCAGAGGATGAGATGGTTAGAGAGCATCATGAAATCAATGGACATGAATTACACAAACCCCAGGAGACAGTGGAGGACAGAGAAGCCTGGCATTCTGTATTCCATGAGGTCCCAAAGAGTCAGACACAACTTAGTGACTGAACAACCACAAAGGCAACCTATCAAAGATTGAAATAAAAGCATATAATTCCATACTTTGAACCCATGCTTTTCTTAAATTTCTAGCTCTGTGTTTCAAAGACAGGTTATTTCTGGGATACTCTGAAGAGATGACACCATATGCACACATCAATGTTTTAACAGAACTGCCAGTCTTAAATGGTCAAATGACCAAACATTGAATTCTTTAAATTTATTTTCTTTTCCCATAGGTTGACAACACTTATGCCCCTGTGCTCCTCCTAGCACTTTCATAATAAATATGCAAATAAAGGAAGAGGTGCCAGGGTCCAGCCTCGGTGGATCCAGGGTAATTCAAAGGGGAGACGGAATGGCGTCCTAGGAAAAAAAAACTTAATTACAAATATAGAGAGAGATTAGAAACAGATAGTGTAGTAGGAAAATTAGTGGAAAAAAAGAGGGTGAGTAACTTGGTTTACGTGGAATATCAATCACCACCTACATAGGCCACAGGCGTCTTTCCATTCTCCCAAAGGAGAGGAGGCACTGAGGCCTCCCCAGTCCAATCTCAGAAGCCCAGGCAGAATTAGCAGGCTTGGTGAGTACCCACGTACCAGATGGGAATTCAGCCAGAAGGGGAGAGAATGACACGGGGGAATCAGTCTTTCCAGAAACTGATACCATTTCTTTTTCAGGTTTGCTTTTATACTTTTTGTTATACATAGGGATGAATACAGAGTCACGCGGGGGTCAGCAAACTGGAACCTTGTCAAAATCAGGTGCTTCATATAAAATTATACAAAGGTCTTATGGGTTTTACATCATCTTCTGGCCATGAGGCCTGCTGACATTTTATGGCCCTTTCTGATAACAGTCAGTTAACCAGAAAACTTATTTCTTCCAGGGGTGATTTTTTCTTAAACCAGACATCACCCTCCAAATAAAGTTGCATTCCTATAGGGTGAGAGTGTAGTGGGTTACAACTAAGAAAGGAATTTATTTAACCTAAGGTTAACATGATTAATCTTAAAGGTTAATACTTATTTCCCCTGTATGCTAGTTATATTCATTATAAGGGCAGGGAATATGGAGATTTAGGAGCAAATATTGGCTCAACANCTATGTACTGTGCCCATAACAGGGAGTGAAATAGTGAGTGAGGCTATTTCTGCAAGCATGGAGTTTACAGTCAAGGATGCAGACATTAAGCAAATAATTACACAAATAAATGTTAATCTATAACTGCAAATACCTAAGATGAGATAAGTGGTGCTGTGAGAGAATATATGAGTAGGAGATCCAACCAGCCCATCCTAAAGGAGATCAGTCCTGGGTGTTCATTGGAGGGACTGATGTTGAAGCTGAAACTCCAATACTTTGGCCACCTCATGAGAAGAGTTGACTCACTGGAAAAGAGCCTGATGCTGGGAGGGATTGGGGGCAGGAGGAGAAGGGGACGACAGAGGATGAGATGGTTGGATCGCATCACTGACTCGATGGACAAGAGTTTGGGTGAAGTCCAGGAGTTGGTGATGGACAGGGAGGCCTGGCTTGCTGCAGTTCATGGGGTCGCAAAGAGTCAGACACGACTGAGCGACTGAACTGAACTGAACTGAACTGAACTGAATTGAATGTCCTTATCTAGGATTTCTCTGAATAAATAATGAAGGAAAGAACAAGCTAAAATTACTGTCTTGTTCTTTATTCTAGGGTTTCTTAGACTCCCTTCCTCTGTAAAAATGCATACAATTTTATGTAAGTATTATCTACTAAGAGATTTTAAGAGTCTGTGACCTGGAATTTTGCGCAAGGTCAATCCTATAGAAAACAATGCCATGTTTATGTTTATTAACTGACTCTTACATGTGCCTTATATATCTTATCTATCGATCATTGTTTAAGGAAATATTAGAATCTTTTGGTAACTCATATAATTTAATGTTAGACACAGGCTTATCACTTAACAAATATTTGTTTTTTACCCCGTTTTCAGCCTATTTCTATAGAACTCAGATCCTCAAAAGCAATTTTTTTAATGTAAATTTATTTTCTTTATTGAATAAGAGCCCACTGTGAGCAGTTGTAGGTAGAATGAAAATTATTATCTGGGTTTTGTATGGATACCAGGAAAATAAGAGCAACAAAACAGGATTTGCATGTTAAAACCTGCTTGTGCTCTGCTAGTACCAAACTGTCACAACATTTCTTCAGAGTTCTCTTTTTTCAGGGAGTTAGCACTTTCAACCTGGGATCTCCCTGCTTCTCCCCCATCCCCAAACCTCAGCTACCCTAAAAGTATGTTACCAGGTAAAAGCACAAAATAAAATGTTCATTTCATACACAAAAGATGAAAGCTTATTACTTATTCAACTATACTGATCAATTTAAAAGAAAAAAAGAATGAAAAATTAAAATTTCATTTCAAATGCCCCTGGAAAATCTTTGTGACTATGAATACATACACTGAAAACAAATGTTATATATGTATAAACTAAATAATATGTGTTTATACACACTAGAAATAAATATGCTTTCAATATATATATTTACAAATGCATTTGTATATGTTACAGATAAATAAACATATATAAAGGCCATGATTTTTAACTGACATTAATAAATACCCCAACATAAAATGATAAAGTAAGATTATGCCAGACTCCAATATATTTCTAAGGTATTGTTAAAAATGCAACAATGTCAACAACTTGTACTTGAATCACAGGTCCAAAAGATCTGAAATAATGGTGAAACACATGAAAAATACAGAAACCACAAAAAATATTAAAACAATACAAAAATTAAACTGTTTAATCAAAGGACAAAAAAGCTTCAAATTTATTGTACTCAATATCTAGCAAAGAAGGCTGAGTGCTGAAAAATTGAAGCTTATGAATTATGGTGCTGGAGAAGACTCTTAGGTGTCCTTTGGACTGCAGGGGATCAAATCAGTCAATCCTAAAGGAAATCAACCATGAATATTCATTGGAAGGACTGTTGCTGAAGCTGAAGCTCCAATACTTTGACCACCTGATGTGAAGAGCAAAGACCCTGATGCTGGGGAAGATTGAGGCAAAAGGAGAGGAGGGTGGCAGAGGATGAGATGGTTAGAGAGCATCATGAAATCAATGGACATGAATTACACAAACCCCAGGAGACAGTGGAGGACAGAGAAGCCTGGCATTCTGTATTCCATGAGGTCCCAAAGAGTCAGACACAACTTAGTGACTGAACAACCACAAAGGCAACCTATCAAAGATTGAAATAAAAGCATATAATTCCATACTTTGAACCCATGCTTTTCTTAAATTTCTAGCTCTGTGTTTCAAAGACAGGTTATTTCTGGGATACTCTGAAGAGATGACACCATATGCACACATCAATGTTTTAACAGAACTGCCAGTCTTAAATGGTCAAATGACCAAACATTGAATTCTTTAAATTTATTTTCTTTTCCCATAGGTTGACAACACTTATGCCCCTGTGCTCCTCCTAGCACTTTCATAATAAATATGCAAATAAAGGAAGAGGTGCCAGGGTCCAGCCTCGGTGGATCCAGGGTAATTCAAAGGGGAGACGGAATGGCGTCCTAGGAAAAAAAAACTTAATTACAAATATAGAGAGAGATTAGAAACAGATAGTGTAGTAGGAAAATTAGTGGAAAAAAAGAGGGTGAGTAACTTGGTTTACGTGGAATATCAATCACCACCTACATAGGCCACAGGCGTCTTTCCATTCTCCCAAAGGAGAGGAGGCACTGAGGCCTCCCCAGTCCAATCTCAGAAGCCCAGGCAGAATTAGCAGGCTTGGTGAGTACCCACGTACCAGATGGGAATTCAGCCAGAAGGGGAGAGAATGACACGGGGGAATCAGTCTTTCCAGAAACTGATACCATTTCTTTTTCAGGTTTGCTTTTATACTTTTTGTTATACATAGGGATGAATACAGAGTCACGCGGGGGTCAGCAAACTGGAACCTTGTCAAAATCAGGTGCTTCATATAAAATTATACAAAGGTCTTATGGGTTTTACATCATCTTCTGGCCATGAGGCCTGCTGACATTTTATGGCCCTTTCTGATAACAGTCAGTTAACCAGAAAACTTATTTCTTCCAGGGGTGATTTTTTCTTAAACCAGACATCACCCTCCAAATAAAGTTGCATTCCTATAGGGTGAGAGTGTAGTGGGTTACAACTAAGAAAGGAATTTATTTAACCTAAGGTTAACATGATTAATCTTAAAGGTTAATACTTATTTCCCCTGTATGCTAGTTATATTCATTATAAGGGCAGGGAATATGGAGATTTAGGAGCAAATATTGGCTCAACAAATGAAAAACCCTTCACCAATATAATTTCTAATCATCCCACTAATACTATAATAATTTTGTAACTTCTCAAGAGGGTCTGTATTTAGAAAGTTTTAAAGCATCTTGTGCCTCTCACAGTTGGGAGGCTGTAAACAATCACAAGTGGTCAGATGAACTCGCTCAGGCAGGCTAGAGAACCTTCAGAGGAGTTTGTAAGTTGAAACACTATTGTCACGCCCAGGAATGTTTATTAACTGGAGCTTAAGTTAACTCCTTCTCTGAGAGAAATGGTGATGGAGGAGAGCCCCCTATAAAGTCAGAGGTGTAGGTGAGTGCATAAAACAGACTCTGGTTTTGGGGGTAGATGCTCGGGAACAGGGGGTTTCCTGAGGCTGGATCCCGCCTTTGCGTATGCTGAAGCCTCCTTCCTCATGACCTTTGCCATGGGCGGAGTTCCTCATGCTGGCTCCCGGCAAAGAGGAAGTTAGATGTAAATAACATTGGTGCTAAATAGCAATTCAGGTATAAAGTTTGATATAGTAATTGAAATCCAAAGATCATTCTCAAAGCAAGATTGGACTTAAGGTTTAGAAGTCATCATTTTCCTTTCTTGTTAGTATATGCAATCAACGTATTCTATGTAGTTATATATTAGAAAGGGCTTCCCAGATGGCTCTTGTGGTAAAGAACGTCCTTGCCAAGGCAGGAGACCTAAGAGACATGGGTTCAATCCCTGGATCAGGAAGATCCCTGGAGGAGGGCATGGCAACCCAGTCCAGTATTCTTTCCTGGAGAGTTCTATGGACAGAGGAGCCTGCTGGGCCCATGGGGTCGCAAAGAGTTGGACTGAAGCAACTTAGCACAGCACAGCACAGCACACACATTAGAAACCAAGTCTCAAAGATGACTTTAGGAAGATAGCGTCAGGTACAAAATTACTTTCCCATACAAGGAATAATGTCAAGGAATGAAAGAGTATAAGGCAATCTAATTTGCCATCTATTTCTTCTACTTCCTAGGGCTCTGAAACCAAGATTGGTATTCCCTAACATTTTGTGCTCCCAGGAATGTTGTACTCCCATAGACACTGTCAACAATTCTTTAAGCTAACTGTACACTTTCTTCTGCTGCTTCAGTGCAAGTAAAGAAAAGTTTATTTTACTGTCAATAAGGATAGTTTTGATTTAGTTCCCATTTTAAAAGTAAATTTATTCTTAAATGTCAACATTTTAATTGTTAATGGCAAATTATCTGCTCCCACTTCATGAGTAATGAAGAATGATCAATATGTTGGTATCTCAAAATAGGTAGTGCCTAAATGTAGATAATTAACACTAACTTGCCTATTTTAATCAAAGAACTAAAGAACTGTGAGAAATCTAATGTGGCATTCTAAATTGAAAAAAGAAATACAGTCATTTAGTCCAATATTTTGCAACTCCTCTGTCAGGAAATCTCATATGCAGTGAAAGACTACCATAATTTTTCTTTCCATCCCTGCTAAGACTTTTAGCCAGAATGAGGGAAATGAAAGTGAGACTAACTATAGTAGAAAGGAGACAGGCTGATTAACATGATAGAAGAGGTTTCACATGTGTATTATACATATAATATGATTGTGGATGAGTGCTATGGAAGAAACAATGCCTAGAGGCCAGGAAAATGGCAGCCCCATTGTGCCCCAAGAAGGTTCACTGGGCTGGAAAAATAGCGTTAGTCACTCAGTTGTGCTTGACTCTTTGTGACCCCATGAACTGTAGCTTGCCAGGCTCCTCTGTCCATGGAATTTTCCAGGCAAGAATACTGGAGTGTTAGCCATTCCTTTTTCCAGGGGATCTTCCCAACCCAAGGACTGTACCCAGGTCTCCTGCATTGCAGGCAGAGTCTTTATTGTCTGAGTCACTGACCAAGAAAGACTCACTAAAAGCAATGAGATAGGACTTAAATGTTTTTACTTCACTTCATAGTCAGCCAAGCACTGCATTTTTCAATTTGGATTCATACTTGGGGTTGCTTTCACTATGTAAATAAAACAACCAGACTTTTTCAATAACAATTGATTTTTAATTGGCATGTTAAATCCCTCCCCCCAGTGCCAGTCCCCACCCCTACCCCCACTACCACTAACCTTAAGCCAAGGCACTCCTCCAGTGAATTTGATTAAGCCTTTTGTAGGATATGAATTTGGAGTTTTTTAAAGGAGAAAGGGATTGAATGCCAGGTGGGATTTAGCCAAAGCTGTCACAGCTCTGGTTGTTACCCCTCATAATCCATCTTGCTGAATCAAAAAGCAAACTGTGAACAAACAGCTTAGGCAGTTTGTTTGAAGATATACTCCTGTCTTTCTAGGAGGGATTAAGTCATGGCTATAGTTTGTTTGGTAAATGATTATCCACATGAAAATTATTAAATTCATGTGCCATCCCTTTGAGCTGAATGTTTTATAACTTTTCACCTCTAGATCATAGTGACAATGATGCCATAATTTTTCTACTAAAACACTCTCTCCAGTCTTTCAAAACATTGTCCTTTTCTTTGCAATTTCCGTAAGAATACAGAGATCAACTTTCAAACTTTTAAATAATAAGGATTCAAGCTCTGCCTTTAAAAGGAATCACAGCAATACCAGATGTAGAGAGAAGAAGATTATTTTCAGCATTTATTCCAACACTGAGATCTATAAAAGCCACATTCATACCCTGCTGCAACAGGGGAGACAGATTAGGTGCTTGAGAGCTTGAGTAAGAAAGAAAGAATAAAGGTGACCCTGTGATACATCCAAAGTAAAGTGTTTTCCCATAGAGTGCAGAATGGAGTGGTGTTAAATTTTCATTGTGGTAAACGGATCTAAACTTTGGAATAGAATATAATCTCCTTTAATAGTAAAGCAATAAGCCTCTTTTATATCATAAAATATTTCAACCTTGCTTGCAATATTTTGCAATCAAGGTATTTTGGTATGGTAACTTTTGAATCAAGGTGAAGAGCAAGAGAGGTTGGTGGAGGGGGTTGCTATTCAACAAACACTAAATGGTTGCTATGTTTCAGGAACCATGGCAGGTCTTAGATAAACAAGCTTAATAAAACACAGGCCCACACTATGGAGAACAGTGTGGAGATTCCTTAAAAAACTGGAAATAGAACTGCCATACAACCCAGCAATCCCACTGTTGGGCATACACACTGAGAAAACGAGAACTGAAAGAGACACAGGTACCCCAATGTTCATCGCAGCACTGTTTATAATAGCCAGGACATGGAAGCAACCTAGATGTCCATCAGCAGATGAATGGATAAGAAAGCTGTGGTACATTTACACAATGGGATACTACTCAGCCATTAAAAAGAATGCATTTGAATCAGTTCTAATGAGGTGGATGAAACTGGAGCCTATTATACAGAGTGAAGTAAGTCACAAAGAAAAACACCAATACAGTATACTAACACATATATATGGAATTTAGAGAGATGGTAATGATGGCCCTATACGCAAGACAGCAAAAGAGACACAGATGAAAAACCAGTCTTTTGGACTCTGTGGGAGAAGGGAGGGTGGGATGATTTGAGAGGGTAGCACTGAAACGTGTATATTATCACATGTGAAGCAGATCGCCACTCCAGGTTTGATGCATGAGACAGGGTGCTTAGGGCAGGTTTACTGGGGTGGGGAGGGTGGTGGGAGGGGGGTTTTGGATGAGGAATACATCTTTGCCCGTGGCTGATTCATGTCAATGTTTGGCAAAAACCACTACAATATTGTAAATTAATTAGCCTCCAATTAAAATAAATTAATTAATTAAGGAAAAAAACCAAACACTGGACCTATCTTCTTGCACTCATAGTCTAGTAAGGGAGACAGACATGTAAAGAACAGGTTACTAACCATTGTGTTAAAGAGCATAATAGAAAGGTAACTTGTGTTGACTGAGCAGAGTTCCATAGGAGGCAGACCAAAAAACAAACAAACAACTTCATTCATTCATTCACCTTACACTAGGTCATTTCTAACCAATCTACAGATTCATTTTTTTCTCTTTTCCTCTAAAGAAAATGTTGGGTAAGGGAAGGTCCCATAATTTTCTTAGACAATCTTCTTTTAAGATAGCTGTAGTACCAAGATTAATCTACCTCAGTTCAGTTTATTAATCAAAATACCAACTTCATTTAAAGTTAAAACTTCTTCCCTTTGTAAATTTGTAGTAGTTTCAGGCTGGGAGACTTAAAATGGAAGAGGAGGGTATAGTCTTCTTTTTCCCTATTTCCTTCCCTGCATTTTTCTAACCCATCCAACAACTCCCATATCTACACACAGAATCACTTCTGTTTCCAACAGGGATGTAACTAGGCAAAGAGAGAAGTGTCAGGAAATGTCTTAACCTGACCGGCACTACTAGAATCTGAACAAACTAAATTCTTTCTCGAATATAGTAAATTTACTTATTTACTTATCCCACAAATATTAATGAAACACCAATTACATTTAAAGAACCATTAAAAACACTGAAGACACATAATAAAAAAATCAAAGTCCCTGATTTAATGGATTTTATAGTCTAGTGGGGGCTCTAAGTCAACATAAATTATACTAAATATTTACAATGTAATTTATACAGGTAGATTGTATATAAAATAAAATGTTAACTATATATAAAATATGTTCAGTTCAGTCACTCACTGGTGTCCAACTCTTTGCGACTCCAAGAACTGCAGCATGCCAGGCCCCACGGTCCATCACCAACTCCCAGAGTTCACTCAAACTCATGTCCATCAAGTTGGTGAAGCCATCCAACCATCTCATCCTCTGTCATCCCATTCTCCTCCGGCCCCAATCCTTCCCAGCATCAGAGTCTCCTCCAAAGAGTCAACACTTCGCATGAGGTGGCCAAAGTATTGCAGTTTCAGCTTCAATATCAATCCTTCCAAAGAACACCCAGGACTGATCTCCTTTAGAATGGACTGGTTGGATCTCCTTGCAGTCCAAGGGACTCTCAAGAGTCTTCTCCAACACCACAGTTCAAAAGCATCAATTCTTCGGAGCTCAACTTTCTTCACAGTCCAACTCTCACATCCATACATGACCACAGGAAAAACCATAGCCTTGACTAGATGGACCTTTGTTGGCAAAGTAATGTCTCTGCTTTTGAATATGGCATCTAGGTTGATCATAACTTTCCTTCCAAGGAGTAAGCATCTTTTAATTTCATGGCTGCAGTCACCATCCGCAGTGATTTTGGAGCCCAAAAAAATAAAGTGTGACACTGTTTCCACTGTTTACCCATCTATTTCCCATGAAGCGATGGGACCAGATGCCATGATCTTCGTTTTCTGAATGTTGAGCTTTAAGCCAACTTTTTCACTCTCCTCTTTCACTTTCATCAAGAGGCTTTTTAGTTCCTCTTCACTTTCTGCCGTAAGGGTGGTGTCATCTGCATATCTGAATTTATTGATATTTCTCCCAACAATCTTGATTCCAGCTTGTGCTTCTTCCAGTCCAGTGTTTCTCATGATTTACTTACTCTGCATATAATTTAAATAAGCAGGGTGATAATATACGGCCTTGATGTATTCCTTTTCCTATTTGGAACCAGTCTGTTGTTCCATGTCCAGTTCTAACTGTTGCTTCCTGACCTGCATATGGGTTTCTCAAGAGGCAGGTCAGGTGGTCTGGTATTCCCATCTCTTTCAGATTTTCCACAGTTTATTGCGATCCACACAGTCAAAGGCTTTGGCATAGTCAATAAAGCAGAAATAGATGTTTTTCTGGAACT
>SJYW01050323.1:88938-112638 GCA_006410735.1 Raphicerus campestris | reverse complement strand
GACCAGATGCCATGATCTTCGTTTTCTGAATGTTGAGCTTTAAGCCAACTTTTTCACTCTCCTCTTTCACTTTCATCAAGAGGCTTTTTAGTTCCTCTTCACTTTCTGCCGTAAGGGTGGTGTCATCTGCATATCTGAATTTATTGATATTTCTCCCAACAATCTTGATTCCAGCTTGTGCTTCTTCCAGTCCAGTGTTTCTCATGATTTACTTACTCTGCATATAATTTAAATAAGCAGGGTGATAATATACGGCCTTGATGTATTCCTTTTCCTATTTGGAACCAGTCTGTTGTTCCATGTCCAGTTCTAACTGTTGCTTCCTGACCTGCATATGGGTTTCTCAAGAGGCAGGTCAGGTGGTCTGGTATTCCCATCTCTTTCAGATTTTCCACAGTTTATTGCGATCCACACAGTCAAAGGCTTTGGCATAGTCAATAAAGCAGAAATAGATGTTTTTCTGGAACTCTCTTGCTCTTTCAATGATCCAGCGGATGTTGGCAATTTGATCTCTAGTTCCTCTGCCTTTTCGAAAACCAGCTTGAACATCTGGAAGTTCACAGTTCACATATTGCTAAAGCCTGGCTTGGAGAATTTTGAGCATTACTTTACTAGCATGTGAGATGAGTGCAATTGTGCAGTAGTTTGAGCATTCTTTGGCATTGCCTTTCTTAGAGATTGGAATGAAAACTGACCTTTTCCAGTCCTGTGGCCACTGCTGAGTTTTCCAAATTTGCTGGCATACTGAGTGCAGCATTTTCACAGCATCATCTTTCAGGATTTGAAATAGCTCCACTGGAATTCCATCACCTCCACTAGCTTTGTTTGTAGTGATGCTTTCTAAGGCCCACTTGACTTCACAATAAAATATGTTAGATGGTGACAAATGCTATGGAAAAAATTAAATAGGAAAGGGGGAGGAGGACCACGACGAGGCAGGTTTATTTTACTGAGTGAAGTCAGGAAAGCTTTTTCTGATAAGGTGATATTAATATTTGAGCAAGATGTCTAAAAAAACTGAAGAATTTAAGCCAAGAAAGTATCAGAGTAAAGAGCATTCCAGCCTGAGAGAATAATAACTGCAAAGGCTGTGAGGTAGGCAAACATACAGCATGTTCAAAAAACAACAAGATGGCCAGTAGTATGACCAGAATAGAACACGTAAGGCAAAGAACGTTGGCAATGAAGCCAAGGAAGTAGAAAAACTTGGATCAAATGGAAGGTATGCAGAGGCCTTAGGGCTTTTTTCTGAGTTAAAAAGAGAAGCGCTTAGAAATATCAGTCTGGCTTCAAGCATAATAGATGGTAAGGCAAGCATGGAAGCGAAAAGACAATTCAGAGGCTATCAAAAGAATGTAGGGCAAGAGATAATGGTAGCTTGAATCACTAAGATTGAGTAGTAAGAAGCAGGTAAGGGAACATTAGATTCTGGATATACTATAAAAGATATAATGATGGACCAATTATGGGTATGAGAACAAGAAAAAGTTAA
Source organism: Raphicerus campestris (assembly GCA_006410735.1). Classification (NCBI taxonomy): domain Eukaryota; kingdom Metazoa; phylum Chordata; class Mammalia; order Artiodactyla; family Bovidae; genus Raphicerus; species Raphicerus campestris. The sequence continues at coordinate 111,146 of SJYW01050323.1, read as the reverse complement.
CTAACTGCAAAGTTTATGACCTCAGAAACTTAAAGGATGTTGCTGCTTACAGAAATAGTGATGATCATTTTGTAACACACAAAAATGTCAAAACACTATGTTGTATATTAGGAACTTACATAGTGTTACAGATCGAATATACTTCAAAAACAGACAAACTGAGAAAAAGAGATCAGATTTTATGGTTATCAGAGGCAGAAGTGCAAGAAGGTGGAATTGGATAAAAGTGGTCAAAAGACACAAACTTTCAATTATAAAATAAATAGGTGCTAAGGATGTAAGGTACAGCATGATTAATATAATTAATACTGCTATATGTATGAAAAATTGTTAAGAAAGTAGTCCTAAAAGTTCTCATCACAAGGGAGAAAATGCCTTTTATTTTGTATCTATATGTGATGATGTCCACTAAGCTTATTATGGTAATGATTTCATGGTGTATGTAAATCAAATCATTATGCTATGCACCTTAAAGTTATACAGTGATGTATATCATTTATGTTTCAATAAAACTACAAGAAGAACAAAACCAAGGGTTTTATTTCATTAGTGTTGAGTTTAAGCTTCCTATTTCACAGTTAAAATGAATCTCCAAGACTGAAGATAAGAAAAGTCCAGCCTACTCAACATATAACACAATATTTAAAGGCATGAAAAGGAAACTGTGTGGGTGGAAAAGTGAACTCAGGCCAAAGATCTGAGAAAGAATAGTGGATATGGCATTTAAGATACCTGTAATTATTAGAATAAATATATAACAATTAATGGATTAAATATCACCTTTAATTAAAGATTCCTTAATTTTAAAACATGTAAATATTAAAAAGTATAACATTTTATACCTGATTCTAATATCAACCATGAATGTTACAAAATAAATTGGCAGTTGGCAGGTTAGAAAATTATCAAAAAGCTTTTCCAACTAAAGAGAAATATTTTTAAATAAATGCTTTAAATAATTTCAGAGATTTGCTCATAGCTACAACTTGGAATTAGCTGTTTTATCACCATTAAAGACATAAAGTCAGTAAGTTTTATAAAGACAATTTCATATCATATAATTCATTTCCCTCATTTGAAGTGAAACAGTATGATTATCTCCTGGAGATATCAAATTAAGATTTTGCTTCTCTTGACAATGATAACACAGTATAAATACCTACAAATGTAAAATTAGAGATTCTACTCCATTTGATACTTTCAAAGATTAAACTATCAAGTGCAGGTAAACTATCAAACAAAGCTCTACTATCCATGTTTTCATGTTGCATGATTACTGTCCTACGTACACTCCAAGTTAAGGAGTCCACCAGACATCACAAGTGTTTCCTATATTAAGAATATCGGGAGACAGATTTCTTACTACTAGAGAAGGAAGTTACAGAGAGTGGGGAGGAAGAAAACTAAAATGAATTCTACAGAGTTGGGTATTTAACTGGAATTGGAGGTATTACTGCAAACTCATAGTTTTATCTTGTATATAGATACCAAAAAAAGATTCATATTATATACACATTATGTATTATACATGTTATATATGTACACACATATATATGAGAGTCTATTTGAAAAGACATGGAAACAGTAACACCCCAACAGCAATGAACACACTTACCACACTGAGAACTCACATAATGGCTTCTAAATACCACACTCCAGCAAATGAAACCAGGGAATTTTGGAAAAATGGATGATTCTAAGATTGGTTGCCAGAAAATACAAGATGCTCCTGATACATGTTGCATGATAAAGTAAGAAAACGTAAGAATGATAGAGATATGTCAAAAGGATCCAGAAGCCAGTATGAAGGGGCTCCCACTGTCTAAATGTGACAATATAAATGTCAAAATAAATATGACTACATGGAGATTCCCTGGTGGTCCAGTGGTTAGGACCCCATGTTTCCACTGCAGGAGGGCTGGGTTTGAATCCTGCTCAGGAAACTAAGATCCCACAAGCCACTCGGTGCAGACAAAAAGAAAAATAAATAAATATTGATTGCAGACCATAATTAACCAAATAAAATAAAAAACCATGAGCTCGGCCTGGGCTGGCCCACACGCACCTGCTTTTGGGCACTAAAAATGGCCCCCACCTGGGCTGACCATCTTATGCTGGTGGTGGGAACTAAGAAAGGTTCCCACCTTTCCTGGGCCAGATCTCTCATGTCCATGGCTACTGGCTTTCCCGCACACCTCATCACTGACAGGACCAGATCTCTCACAGCCACTGATTGCCCCATGCACCCGTCAGCACCGGGGCTCCCACAGCTGGCAGCCGTGTCGCCTCCATGCTCTGTCCTCACTGGGGCAGACCCAAGTGCTCCAGGCCAACCTTGGAAGCAGACCCCTGTGGGTGGTCCACATGCAGAGGTGGGGCTAAAACCACAGATGAGCCCCACGGGCCATACAACTACGGAAGACAATCTGAAATCTCTCCTCACACCTGCTCAAACAGTGAACTGACACTCCCACAACCAGCCTGGTAAAAAGTCAGCACCTACAAAACATCTGAATGGACAAGTGCTCTCACAGCCAAGGCAGACCTAGCTTTAGCTGCTGTAGCCTTTGTGGGCCCATACACATGGGGCCTGAGCCAGGCTAAAGTCTGAGCTGCCCCCATAACACCCACAACAGATCCATGATTACTACAATCCTGGGACTTGACTTCAGTGGATCTACTCTGGTGACTGGCGAAAGCAACATCTGAGACACACTAGGGCCAACTGCTAGCATACCCTCAGTTATGGTGGAGCCAAGAGCAGTGCCAACATCAGCGTAATCTGAGAGCTTGCACATCAGGTGAGAGGTGACACAAGAGCACACGCACAGGTGAACAGCTCCAAAGGAGAAATACTCAGTAGTTTCCCTCCCAGTGGGAATGCTCTGACCCTGCCTACTTCACACCACAGATGAGACACACAGCTAAGAAGCACATCTGGGGGCCCTTACTCCAACACCTAGGGAGCAGACTCTGCCACTGACAGGACAGTGTCAACCACAGAGCAGTGAGAAGGCCCCACTCAATATGCAAAGCAGAGCTCGGATCACCATAACACTAGTCCAACTGCCTGTCACGTCTCTGACTTTAGTAGCTGTGGGCTCTGTGGGCACATACATGTCAGGGTAGGGCCAGACCAGTTTCTGAGCTGCCTACATGGCTCCCAAAGCAGGTCCAGGTGCATGATTACTGTAAGTCCCCTACTTATGAACCTTCAAGTTGCAAACTTTAAAAGATGTGATTATGTGTTCCATGTATCCAGTTACATTGTTAGTTCACATGTCTGGCATACACTGCCACATGCATGCATCCTCCACAAGTGGCTGTGTTTCTGTGTACTTTACTGTACAGCACTTTATAGAATATAGCACAGTATCTTTATTTCAAGCCCAGGATGTCTGTCTGGAAACAAGTATAAAAGCCGGAGTGATATAGCTGGCACTGCTAAGAAGTGCCAAGCAATAATGATGGAAACAAAAGTGAAAATCATTGAGAAAGTGCAGCAACCAGAGGAAGAAGTAACTGAAGACCTGAAGAGATTCACAATGCAGGAAATGGCAAGAGGATTTCCTTTATTTGAGGAGGCACTGTTAGTTTTTGAGGCATAGAAGCCAAACTTAGAACAGTACATGAAGGTTGCAGCAACCATTCAGAATGCAATCCAGTGCTGCGGTGTCATCTATGATGAGAAACAAAAAGTGAATACCCAGACATCACTGGATTGTTCTTTCAAGAGGGTAGATATAATTGAATCCAGCAAGGAACCAGAACCTGTGGCATCAATGTCAGGCATGAGTGAAATTGCACTTTGCCCTCTGTCTCCTATTGCTGATGATCCTTCAACTATAACATCTTCCACCTTCTCTCCCTCCTCTAATCAGTAACTTTTCTTGCCTGTTCATTCAATGCCAGCCCCTGTATGCTAGCTGTTGACTGTACTACCTTATTTTTCAAAGAACTTTACTATAAGATTTTAAATGTTTATTTTTGTGTTTGTTTTTTTATGTCCTATTTGTGCAAAAAGTATTATAAACCTATTACAATACGGTACTATATAACCGATTGTGTTTGATACCTAGGCTAATTCTGTTGGACTTATAAACAAATTGGACTTACAAACTCATTCTCAGAATAGAACACAGAATGAAAACCAATGGACAGATCATCCAGAAAATTAATAAGAAAACACAAGCCTTAAATGAAACATTAGACCAGAGAGACTTAACTGCTATTTATAGGACATTTCACCCAAAAGCAGAAGAATACGCTTTCTTCTTCTTAAGTGCACAACAGAAAATTCTCCAGAACAGATCACATCTTGGGTCACAAATCAAGCCTTGGTAAATTTAAGAAAACTGAAATTGTATCAAGCATCCTTTCTGACAACAATGCTATGTGATTAGAAATCAATTACACAAAAGAAAACCTATTAAAAAAAAAACACAAACATACGGAGACTAAACAATATGCTACTAATAACCAATTGATCACTGAAGAAACCAAAAATGAAATTTAAAAATACCTAGGAACAAATGACAACAAAAACAAGATGACCCAAAATGTATGGGATGCAGCAAAAGCAGTTCTAAGTTCCCACCTCAAGGAACAAAAAAAACCTCCAATAAACAACCTAAACTTACACCTAAAACAACTAGTGGGAAAACAACAACAACAACAACAAAAATAAGTTAGTAGAAGGAAAGAAATCATGATGATCAGAGCAGAAATTAATGAAATAGAAATAAAACAATAGCAAAGATCAATGAAATGAAAAGCTGGTTCTCTGAAAGATAAAATTGATAAAACTTTAGCCAGACTCATGAAGGAAAAAAAGGAGGACTCAATCAATAAAATTAGAAATGAGAAAGGAAAAGTTACAACCAACACTACAGAAATACAAAGGATCATTAGGAGACTACCACAAGAAACTATATGCCAATAAAATGGACAACTGGAAGAAATGGGCAAATTCTTAGAAAGGTATAACCTTCCTAGACTGAACTGTAAGAAATTGAAAATGTGAACAGACCAGTCACAAGCGCTGAAATTGAAACTGTGATTTAAAATCTTCCAACACCCAGCAATCCCACTGCTGGGCATACACACCGAGGAAACCAGAATTGAAAGAGACACATGTACCCCAATGTTCATCGCAGCACTGTTTATAATAGCCAGGACATGGAAACAACCTAGATGTCCATCAGCAGATGAATGGATAAGAAAGCTGTGGTACATATACACAATGGAGTATTACTCAGCCATTAAAAAGAATACATTTGAATCAGTTCTAATGAGGTGGATGAAACTGGAGCCGATTATACAGAGTGAAGTAAGCCAAAAAGAAAAACACCAATACAGTATACTAACACGTATATATGGAATTTAGAAATATGGCAATGATAACCCTGTATACGAGATAGCAAAAGAGACACAGATGTATAGAACAGACTTTTGGACTCGGAGAGGGAAAAGGTGGGATAATTTGGAAGAATGGCATTGAAACATGTATACTATCATATAAGAAATGAATCACCAGTCTAGGTTCAATACAGGATACAGGATGCTTGGGGCTGGTGCACTGGGATGACCCAGAGAGATGATATGGGGAGGGTGGTGGGAGGGGGGTTCAGGATTGGGAACTCATGTACACCTGTGGTGGATTCATGTCAATGTATGGCAAAATCAATACAGTATTGTAAAGTAAAATAAATAAATAAATAAAAAGAAACTTAAAAAAAAAAAGGATGCAATAACTAAAAAGCAATTGTATTACTCATACTAAATTTCTCTATTTCCATAAATTATATGTATTTGAAATGTTGGGACATGTGATCCTTTGTCATCTCATCAAAATTTGTGCATAAATTTGAGATAAGTTTACAAAAAAAAAAAAAAGAATGTCTTTAGCTGAGACAAGCTCACTTTATCTGTGAGTATATTTCTTGTCTTGAATACAGTCCAAAATTATTGAATATCATGTCTGGTAAAGATGTTGAATGATCCAGCTAGGTAACAGTAAATTTTTTTCAAAACATAGACAAATCAATTTTTCACAGAACTAGAACAAAAAAATTCACAATTCATATGGAAACACAAAAGACCCCAAATAGCCAAAGTAGTCCTGAGAAAGAAGAATGGAGCTGGAGGAATCAACCTTCCTGACTTCAGATTATACTACAAAGCTACAGTCATCAAGACAGTATGGTACTGGCACAAAAACAGAAATATAGACAAATGGATCAGGATAGAAAACCCAGAAATAAACCCATGCACCTATGGGTACTTTATTTTGAACAATGGAGGCAAGAATATACAATGGAGCAAAGACAGCCTCTTCAATAAATGGTGCTGTGAAAACTGGACAGTTACATGTAAAAGAATGAAATTAAAACACTTCATAACACCATACACAAAAATAAACTCAAAATGGATTAAAGACCTAAATGTAAAACCAGAAACTATAAGTCTTAGAGGAACATAGGTAGAACACTCGATGACATAAAGCAAGATCCTCTATGATGCCACCTCCTAGAGTAACAGAAATAAAAACAAAAGTAAACAAACGGGATCTGATTAAACTTAAAAGGTTTTGCGCAACAAAGGAAATGATAAGCAAGGTGAAAAGACAATCCTCAGAATGGGAGAAAATAATAGCAAATGAAGCAACTGACAAGAGAGTAATTTCCAAAATATACAAGCAGCTCATACAACTCAATGCCAGAAAAACAAACAACCTAGTCAAAAAGTGGGGCAAAGACTTCAGTCATTTCTCCAAAGAAGACATATAGGTGGCTAACAAACACATGAAAAGATGCTCAACATTGCTCATTATTAGAGAAATGCAAATCATAACTACAGTGAGATATCACATCACACCAGTCAGAATGACCATCATCTAAAAGTCTACAAACAGTAAATGCTGGAGAGGATGTGGAGAAAAGTGAACATTCTTACACTGTTGGTGGGGATGTAAATTGATACAGCCACTATAGAAGACGGTGTGGAGATTCCTTAAAACACTAGGAATAAAACCACCATATGACCCAGCAGTCCCACTCCTAGGCATATACCCTGAAGAAACCAAAATTGAAAAAGACACATGTATCCAATTGTTCACTGCAGCACTATTTACAGTAGCTAGAACATGGAAGCAACCTATATGTCCATCAACAGATGAATGGATAAAGAAGCTGTGGTACATATACACAATGGAATATCACTCAGCCATAAAAAGGAACACATTTGAGTCAGTTCTGATGAGGTGGATGAACCTAGAACTGTATACAGAGTGAAGTGAGTCAGAAAGAGAAATATAAATTTCATTGTCTAATGCCTATATACGAAATCTAGAAATATGGTACTGAAGAATTTATTTACAGGACAGCAGTAGAAAAGCCACTCCAGTACTCTTGCCTAGAAAATGCCATGGGTGGAGGAGCCTGGTAGGTTGCAGTCCATGGGGTCACAAAGAGTTGGACACGACTGAGCAACTTCACTTTCACTTTTCACTTTGATGCATTGGAGAAGGAAATGGCAACCCACTCCAGTTTTCTTGCCTGGAGAATCCCAGGGATGGAGGAGAGTTGGACACGACTGAGGTGACTTAGCAATAGCAGCAGCAGTGGAAAAACAGACATAGAGAATAGGCTTATGGACATGGGGAGAGGGGAGGAGAGGGTGAGATGTATGGAAAGAGTAACATGGAAACTTACATTACCATATGTAAAATAGATAGCCAACAGGAATTTGCTGTATGGCTCAGGAAACTCAAACAGGCACTCTATATCAACCTAGAAGGGTGAGATGGGGAGGGAGATGGGAGGGAGGTTCAGGAGGGAGGGGTTATATGTATACCTATGGCTGATTCATGTTGAGGTTTGACAAGAAACAACAAAATTCGGTAAAGCAATTATCATTCAATAAAAAAATAAATTTTAAACAATATATTAAAAATGTAGACAAATCAATTTTTTCTAATTATATGAAGAGAATACTATAAACTTAAAATATAACAATATAAATACATTGCATTAAATAATAATTAAATTTAAAAGAATTGTTTTTAAAATCCTAACACACAAAGTAGTAACTCTTAACATATTAATAAATAGCTTTTCTAAAATAAAAAATAAATTAAAAAAAAATCTTTCAACAAACAAAAGTTCAGGACTTGACAGATTTACAAGTAAATTCTATCAATTCTTCTTTATTGAACAGCTAACACCTATCCTCAAACTCTTCCAAAAAATTGCAGAGGGAAAGAACAGTCCCAACTCACTCTATGAGGCTACCATTACCACAAACCAGACAAAGATATCACGAAAAAAGAAAATTAGAGGCCAACAGCACTAGTGAACAGAGACACAAAAATCTTCAACAAAATACTAGCAAACAGAATCTAATAATACATCAAAACCATCATACACCATGATCAAATGGGATTTATCCCAGGGATGCAAAGATTCTTCAATATATGTAAATTAATCAATGTAATACACCATATTAACAAATTAAAGGACAAAACCATATGATCATCTCAATAGATGCAGAATAAGTTTTTTGACAAAATTCAATACCCATTTATGATAAAACTTTCTAGAAAGTGGATGGAAAGAGAACCTACCTCAACATAATAAAGGCCATATATGACAAACCCACAGCAAACATCATTCTCAGTGGTGAAAAATTGAAATCATTTCCTCTAAGATCAGGAACAAGACAAGGATGTCCATTCTCACCACTGCTATTCAACATAGTTTTGGAAGTCCTAGCCACAGTAATCAGAGATGAAATTTAAATAAAAGGAGTCTAAATTGGAAAAGAAATAAAACTGTCACTGTTTGCAAATGACATGATACTATACATAGAAAATTCTTAAAAGGCCACCAGAAAACCACTAGAATTTGGTAAAGTTGCAGGATACAAAATTAATACACAGGAATCTCATGCATTCCTATACACTGACAATAAAAGATAAGAAAATTAAGGCAACAATCCCATCTACCATTGCAACAAAATAGAATAAAATACCTAAGAATAAAACTATATAAGGAGACAAAAGACCTTTACTCAGAAAAAGATATAGGATTCTGATGAAAGAAACCAAAGATGACATAAACGCGAAGAGACATACCATGTTTCTGGACTGAAAGAAATCAGTACTGTGAAAATGACTATGTTACCCAAAGCAATCTAGAGATTCAGTGCAATCCCTATCAAATTACCAGTGACAGTTTTCACAGAATTAGAACAAAAAAATTTATAATTTGTATGGAAACACAAAAGACCCCAAATAGCTCAAGCAATCTTGAAAAATGGAGCTAGAGGAATCAGGTTCCCTGACTTCAGAATATACTACAAAGCTAAAGTCATCAAGACAGCATGGTACTGTCACAAAAACCAAAATATAGATCAATGGAACAGGATAGAAAGCCCAGGGATAAATCCATGTACCTATGGTCACTGAATCTATGACAAATGGGGCAAGTATATATAATGGAGAAAAGATGGTCTCTTCAATATGTGGTGCTAGAAAAATTGGGCATCTACATGTAAGTGAAAGAAATTAGAAAAATCCTTAATGCCATACACAAAAATACACACAAAATGGATTACAGACCTAAATATAAGACCAGAAACTATAAAACTACTAGAAGAAATCACAGGCATAGAAAAATCCCAGAAAAATGTTTTGGTCTGCCTCCTAGAGGAACAAAAGTAAAAATTAGACAAATGGGATCTAATTAAACTTAAAAGATTTTGCATAGAAAAGAAAACCATAAACAAAATGAAAAAAAAAAAACCTACTAAATGGAAGAATATATTTGCGAATAGTATGGCCAATAAGGGATTAATATCCAACACATATACAGTTCATACAATTCAACATCAAAAGAACAAACAGGACTTCCCTGGAGGTCCAGTGGTTAACAATCAGCCTGCCAATGCAGGGGGCACAGGTTCAATCCCTGGTCTAGGAAGATTCCACATACCATGTGGCAAATAAGCCCATGTGCCACAACTACTGATGCCCATGGGCTCTAGGGCTTGTGTGCCTCAACTAGAGAATAGTCCCCACTCACTGCAACTAGAGAATAGCCCCAGCTTGCCACAATTAGAGTCTGTGCACAGCAACAAACACCCAGCACAGCTATAAAATAATTATTTATTTTTTTAAAAAAAGAACAAAACCCAATTTACAAATGGGCAGAACTGAAGAAACATTCTTCCAAAGTAGAAATGCAGATGGCCAACAAGCACATGTAAAGATGTTCAACCTCACTAATCATCCAAGATATATAAATCAAAACTACAATGACATATCACCTCACACCCGTCAGAGCAGCTATCATCAGAAAGAACACAAAGAGAGAAGAACAAGATGGCAGAGGAATAGGTGGATGTGGAGTACATGTCTCTCCACGGATACGTCAGGAATACACCTTCAGACAGAGAAGTCCATGCAGAACACCAGCTGAGAGTGGACAGGAGTACCTGACCAGTGGAAAAGAATATACAGAACCACGCAAAACTTGGTAGGATGAAGACTCTAGGGGGAAAAACAGGAGTGCTAGTAGGATGGGACCTGACCTCAGTGGGTAGGGGAACGGAAGCAGGGGTCTGTTCCCCGCAGTGGGGCAACTGTCTGAGTCAGAGGAGAAACATTTAAGGATGAGAGCGAAACAGCTGATCTTTGGCAGCCTAAATGGAATGAGAATCAGACAGTCCTTGCTGCACTCACACAGACCCCAGACAGGAATGCTGGCCTCCTGGAAGGCGCAACAGCTAGGAGCTGGAGTTTAGGGATTGTGGAGCAATCCCAGGGCAACGCTGCAGTTGACTGCGGACAGATGGATTGAGGGGATGTGACAGAGGAGATCACGGTGGAAACTGCTGGTGGAGGAAAGCCAGGCAGCAAAGGAAGCAAGGTGATACTGCTGAGTCACGTGTAGTGGGTGGAGCCATCACCATAGCCTCACTCACCCCACAAGCCAGCATCGGTCACTGAACAACAGAGAGACTGGTCCATCAAATGCCTGATGCACTGAAATACAGAGTAGGACCACACCCAGGGTGCACATTTTAGTGACTGATACACTGAACTATAGAGTAGGACCGCAGCCAGGGAGGCCCCTCTATGTGCCTGACATGTGGAACAACAGAGAAGGACCCCAGGCAAGGGAGCCCTCTAAGTGCGTACATGGGCAGAGCTACAGAGAAAGATTGGCCAAACAGGCCTTCTGATCGCTAGCTACAAGAGGCTGGAAATAAGACTATGATAGGGCTGTAACTCTGCCGAAGGCAGTCTGTGTCCCTGCATAATTGGTGCTGCCAGGGTCCCTGCAAGCCAAGCAGCTGTGCGACCTTCATGCTCAACTCTCACTGAGGCAGAGCGACCTCCGGCAAAAAAAGTCTTGTGTCTATGCACACTGGGTCGCTTCAGTCGTGTCTGACTCTGAGATTCTGTCGACTGTGGCCTGCCAGGCTTCTCTGTCAGGGAGGAGGATTCTCCAGGCAAGAACACTAGAGCGTATTGGCCAATTCTGGTCGCCATACCCTTCTAGAGCACTATACTTCCTGCTGCCCTAGCCAACAAACCCCCTGAGTACCTGGTGCTGCCAGAACCCCTGAGACCCAGGCAGCTGCACCACCTCCACACCTGGCCCTCACAGGGGCAAACCCAAGCCCTCCAGGGCAGCCTCAGGAGCTAAACCCCAGTGCACAACCCACATGCAGAGGAGGAAATAAAACCACAATTGAAACCCAGGGGCATGTGGCTAAGGAAGAAGACCCCAAACCTTGCTACCAGCTGTACAAGTTGCAGATTAAATCCACATGATCAACTAGGCAGACTCTGTGTCTACGGAATATACAAAAGGCTATTGAGAGCTCCCACAAAAGAAAACACACTAGCTCTGATAGCTACGGACATTGGAGGCAAGAACACAGAGGAGTAGGACCAGATTAGAATCTGAGCTACCCCCACAGCAGGTCCAGAGACCAGTACAGTGTTGGGAGGGCATCCTAGAGAGGTAGTTCAGTTCAGTTCAGTCGCTCAGTCATGTCCGACTCTTTGCGACTCCATGAATTGCAGCACGCCAGGGCTCCCTGTCCATCACCATCTCCCGGAGTTCATTCAGACTCCCGTCCATCAAGTCCGTGATGCCATCCAGCCATCTCATCCTCCATCGTCCCCTTCCCCTCCTGCCCCTAATCCTTCCCAGCATCAGAGTCTTTTCCAATGAGTCAACTCTTCGCATGAAGTGGCCAAAGTACTGGAGTTTCAGCTTTAGCATCAGTCCTTCCAGAGAAATCCCAGGGCTGATCTCCTTCAGAATGGACAGGTGGATCTCTTTGCAGTCCAAGGGACTCTCAAGAGTCTTCTCCAACACCACAGTTCAAAAGCATCAATTCTTCAGTGCTCAGCCTTCTTCACAGTCCAACTCTCACATCCATACATGACCACAGGAAAAACCATAACCTTGACTAGACGGACCTTAGTTGGCAAAGTAATGTCTCTCCTTTTGAATATACTATCTAGGTTGGTCATAACTTTTCTTCCAAGGACTAAGCGTCTTTTAATTTCATGGCTGCAATCACCATCTGCAGTGATTTTGGAGCCCNCACCATAACACTAGTCCAACTGCCTGTCACGTCTCTGACTTTAGTAGCTGTGGGCTCTGTGGGCACATACATGTCAGGGTAGGGCCAGACCAGTTTCTGAGCTGCCTACATGGCTCCCAAAGCAGGTCCAGGTGCATGATTACTGTAAGTCCCCTACTTATGAACCTTCAAGTTGCAAACTTTAAAAGATGTGATTATGTGTTCCATGTATCCAGTTACATTGTTAGTTCACATGTCTGGCATACACTGCCACATGCATGCATCCTCCACAAGTGGCTGTGTTTCTGTGTACTTTACTGTACAGCACTTTATAGAATATAGCACAGTATCTTTATTTCAAGCCCAGGATGTCTGTCTGGAAACAAGTATAAAAGCCGGAGTGATATAGCTGGCACTGCTAAGAAGTGCCAAGCAATAATGATGGAAACAAAAGTGAAAATCATTGAGAAAGTGCAGCAACCAGAGGAAGAAGTAACTGAAGACCTGAAGAGATTCACAATGCAGGAAATGGCAAGAGGATTTCCTTTATTTGAGGAGGCACTGTTAGTTTTTGAGGCATAGAAGCCAAACTTAGAACAGTACATGAAGGTTGCAGCAACCATTCAGAATGCAATCCAGTGCTGCGGTGTCATCTATGATGAGAAACAAAAAGTGAATACCCAGACATCACTGGATTGTTCTTTCAAGAGGGTAGATATAATTGAATCCAGCAAGGAACCAGAACCTGTGGCATCAATGTCAGGCATGAGTGAAATTGCACTTTGCCCTCTGTCTCCTATTGCTGATGATCCTTCAACTATAACATCTTCCACCTTCTCTCCCTCCTCTAATCAGTAACTTTTCTTGCCTGTTCATTCAATGCCAGCCCCTGTATGCTAGCTGTTGACTGTACTACCTTATTTTTCAAAGAACTTTACTATAAGATTTTAAATGTTTATTTTTGTGTTTGTTTTTTTATGTCCTATTTGTGCAAAAAGTATTATAAACCTATTACAATACGGTACTATATAACCGATTGTGTTTGATACCTAGGCTAATTCTGTTGGACTTATAAACAAATTGGACTTACAAACTCATTCTCAGAATAGAACACAGAATGAAAACCAATGGACAGATCATCCAGAAAATTAATAAGAAAACACAAGCCTTAAATGAAACATTAGACCAGAGAGACTTAACTGCTATTTATAGGACATTTCACCCAAAAGCAGAAGAATACGCTTTCTTCTTCTTAAGTGCACAACAGAAAATTCTCCAGAACAGATCACATCTTGGGTCACAAATCAAGCCTTGGTAAATTTAAGAAAACTGAAATTGTATCAAGCATCCTTTCTGACAACAATGCTATGTGATTAGAAATCAATTACACAAAAGAAAACCTTTAAAAAAAAAAACACAAACATACGGAGACTAAACAATATGCTACTAATAACCAATTGATCACTGAAGAAACCAAAAATGAAATTTAAAAATACCTAGGAACAAATGACAACAAAAACAAGATGACCCAAAATGTATGGGATGCAGCAAAAGCAGTTCTAAGTTCCCACCTCAAGGAACAAAAAAAACCTCCAATAAACAACCTAAACTTACACCTAAAACAACTAGTGGGAAAACAACAACAACAACAACAAAAATAAGTTAGTAGAAGGAAAGAAATCATGATGATCAGAGCAGAAATTAATGAAATAGAAATAAAACAATAGCAAAGATCAATGAAATGAAAAGCTGGTTCTCTGAAAGATAAAATTGATAAAACTTTAGCCAGACTCATGAAGGAAAAAAAGGAGGACTCAATCAATAAAATTAGAAATGAGAAAGGAAAAGTTACAACCAACACTACAGAAATACAAAGGATCATTAGGAGACTACCACAAGAAACTATATGCCAATAAAATGGACAACTGGAAGAAATGGGCAAATTCTTAGAAAGGTATAACCTTCCTAGACTGAACTGTAAGAAATTGAAAATGTGAACAGACCAGTCACAAGCGCTGAAATTGAAACTGTGATTTAAAATCTTCCAACACCCAGCAATCCCACTGCTGGGCATACACACCGAGGAAACCAGAATTGAAAGAGACACATGTACCCCAATGTTCATCGCAGCACTGTTTATAATAGCCAGGACATGGAAACAACCTAGATGTCCATCAGCAGATGAATGGATAAGAAAGCTGTGGTACATATACACAATGGAGTATTACTCAGCCATTAAAAAGAATACATTTGAATCAGTTCTAATGAGGTGGATGAAACTGGAGCCGATTATACAGAGTGAAGTAAGCCAAAAAGAAAAACACCAATACAGTATACTAACACGTATATATGGAATTTAGAAATATGGCAATGATAACCCTGTATACGAGATAGCAAAAGAGACACAGATGTATAGAACAGACTTTTGGACTCGGAGAGGGAAAAGGTGGGATAATTTGGAAGAATGGCATTGAAACATGTATACTATCATATAAGAAATGAATCACCAGTCTAGGTTCAATACAGGATACAGGATGCTTGGGGCTGGTGCACTGGGATGACCCAGAGAGATGATATGGGGAGGGTGGTGGGAGGGGGGTTCAGGATTGGGAACTCATGTACACCTGTGGTGGATTCATGTCAATGTATGGCAAAATCAATACAGTATTGTAAAGTAAAATAAATAAATAAATAAAAAGAAACTTAAAAAAAAAAAGGATGCAATAACTAAAAAGCAATTGTATTACTCATACTAAATTTCTCTATTTCCATAAATTATATGTATTTGAAATGTTGGGACATGTGATCCTTTGTCATCTCATCAAAATTTGTGCATAAATTTGAGATAAGTTTACAAAAAAAAAAAAAAGAATGTCTTTAGCTGAGACAAGCTCACTTTATCTGTGAGTATATTTCTTGTCTTGAATACAGTCCAAAATTATTGAATATCATGTCTGGTAAAGATGTTGAATGATCCAGCTAGGTAACAGTAAATTTTTTTCAAAACATAGACAAATCAATTTTTCACAGAACTAGAACAAAAAAATTCACAATTCATATGGAAACACAAAAGACCCCAAATAGCCAAAGTAGTCCTGAGAAAGAAGAATGGAGCTGGAGGAATCAACCTTCCTGACTTCAGATTATACTACAAAGCTACAATCATCAAGACAGTATGGTACTGGCACAAAAACAGAAATATAGACAAATGGATCAGGATAGAAAACCCAGAAATAAACCCATGCACCTATGGGTACTTTATTTTGAACAATGGAGGCAAGAATATACAATGGAGCAAAGACAGCCTCTTCAATAAATGGTGCTGTGAAAACTGGACAGTTACATGTAAAAGAATGAAATTAAAACACTTCATAACACCATACACAAAAATAAACTCAAAATGGATTAAAGACCTAAATGTAAAACCAGAAACTATAAGTCTTAGAGGAACATAGGTAGAACACTCGATGACATAAAGCAAGATCCTCTATGATGCCACCTC
The DNA here is from genome assembly GCA_006410735.1 of Raphicerus campestris. Lineage (NCBI taxonomy): Eukaryota > Metazoa > Chordata > Mammalia > Artiodactyla > Bovidae > Raphicerus > Raphicerus campestris. The sequence continues at coordinate 95,041 of SJYW01050323.1, read as the reverse complement.
CTAGAGTAACAGAAATAAAAACAAAAGTAAACAAACGGGATCTGATTAAACTTAAAAGGTTTTGCGCAACAAAGGAAATGATAAGCAAGGTGAAAAGACAATCCTCAGAATGGGAGAAAATAATAGCAAATGAAGCAACTGACAAGAGAGTAATTTCCAAAATATACAAGCAGCTCATACAACTCAATGCCAGAAAAACAAACAACCTAGTCAAAAAGTGGGGCAAAGACTTCAGTCATTTCTCCAAAGAAGACATATAGGTGGCTAACAAACACATGAAAAGATGCTCAACATTGCTCATTATTAGAGAAATGCAAATCATAACTACAGTGAGATATCACATCACACCAGTCAGAATGACCATCATCTAAAAGTCTACAAACAGTAAATGCTGGAGAGGATGTGGAGAAAAGTGAACATTCTTACACTGTTGGTGGGGATGTAAATTGATACAGCCACTATAGAAGACGGTGTGGAGATTCCTTAAAACACTAGGAATAAAACCACCATATGACCCAGCAGTCCCACTCCTAGGCATATACCCTGAAGAAACCAAAATTGAAAAAGACACATGTATCCAATTGTTCACTGCAGCACTATTTACAGTAGCTAGAACATGGAAGCAACCTATATGTCCATCAACAGATGAATGGATAAAGAAGCTGTGGTACATATACACAATGGAATATCACTCAGCCATAAAAAGGAACACATTTGAGTCAGTTCTGATGAGGTGGATGAACCTAGAACTGTATACAGAGTGAAGTGAGTCAGAAAGAGAAATATAAATTTCATTGTCTAATGCCTATATACGAAATCTAGAAATATGGTACTGAAGAATTTATTTACAGGACAGCAGTAGAAAAGCCACTCCAGTACTCTTGCCTAGAAAATGCCATGGGTGGAGGAGCCTGGTAGGTTGCAGTCCATGGGGTCACAAAGAGTTGGACACGACTGAGCAACTTCACTTTCACTTTTCACTTTGATGCATTGGAGAAGGAAATGGCAACCCACTCCAGTTTTCTTGCCTGGAGAATCCCAGGGATGGAGGAGAGTTGGACACGACTGAGGTGACTTAGCAATAGCAGCAGCAGTGGAAAAACAGACATAGAGAATAGGCTTATGGACATGGGGAGAGGGGAGGAGAGGGTGAGATGTATGGAAAGAGTAACATGGAAACTTACATTACCATATGTAAAATAGATAGCCAACAGGAATTTGCTGTATGGCTCAGGAAACTCAAACAGGCACTCTATATCAACCTAGAAGGGTGAGATGGGGAGGGAGATGGGAGGGAGGTTCAGGAGGGAGGGGTTATATGTATACCTATGGCTGATTCATGTTGAGGTTTGACAAGAAACAACAAAATTCGGTAAAGCAATTATCATTCAATAAAAAAATAAATTTTAAACAATATATTAAAAATGTAGACAAATCAATTTTTTCTAATTATATGAAGAGAATACTATAAACTTAAAATATAACAATATAAATACATTGCATTAAATAATAATTAAATTTAAAAGAATTGTTTTTAAAATCCTAACACACAAAGTAGTAACTCTTAACATATTAATAAATAGCTTTTCTAAAATAAAAAATAAATTAAAAAAAAATCTTTCAACAAACAAAAGTTCAGGACTTGACAGATTTACAAGTAAATTCTATCAATTCTTCTTTATTGAACAGCTAACACCTATCCTCAAACTCTTCCAAAAAATTGCAGAGGGAAAGAACAGTCCCAACTCACTCTATGAGGCTACCATTACCACAAACCAGACAAAGATATCACGAAAAAAGAAAATTAGAGGCCAACAGCACTAGTGAACAGAGACACAAAAATCTTCAACAAAATACTAGCAAACAGAATCTAATAATACATCAAAACCATCATACACCATGATCAAATGGGATTTATCCCAGGGATGCAAAGATTCTTCAATATATGTAAATTAATCAATGTAATACACCATATTAACAAATTAAAGGACAAAACCATATGATCATCTCAATAGATGCAGAATAAGTTTTTTGACAAAATTCAATACCCATTTATGATAAAACTTTCTAGAAAGTGGATGGAAAGAGAACCTACCTCAACATAATAAAGGCCATATATGACAAACCCACAGCAAACATCATTCTCAGTGGTGAAAAATTGAAATCATTTCCTCTAAGATCAGGAACAAGACAAGGATGTCCATTCTCACCACTGCTATTCAACATAGTTTTGGAAGTCCTAGCCACAGTAATCAGAGATGAAATTTAAATAAAAGGAGTCTAAATTGGAAAAGAAATAAAACTGTCACTGTTTGCAAATGACATGATACTATACATAGAAAATTCTTAAAAGGCCACCAGAAAACCACTAGAATTTGGTAAAGTTGCAGGATACAAAATTAATACACAGGAATCTCATGCATTCCTATACACTGACAATAAAAGATAAGAAAATTAAGGCAACAATCCCATCTACCATTGCAACAAAATAGAATAAAATACCTAAGAATAAAACTATATAAGGAGACAAAAGACCTTTACTCAGAAAAAGATATAGGATTCTGATGAAAGAAACCAAAGATGACATAAACGCGAAGAGACATACCATGTTTCTGGACTGAAAGAAATCAGTACTGTGAAAATGACTATGTTACCCAAAGCAATCTAGAGATTCAGTGCAATCCCTATCAAATTACCAGTGACAGTTTTCACAGAATTAGAACAAAAAAATTTATAATTTGTATGGAAACACAAAAGACCCCAAATAGCTCAAGCAATCTTGAAAAATGGAGCTAGAGGAATCAGGTTCCCTGACTTCAGAATATACTACAAAGCTAAAGTCATCAAGACAGCATGGTACTGTCACAAAAACCAAAATATAGATCAATGGAACAGGATAGAAAGCCCAGGGATAAATCCATGTACCTATGGTCACTGAATCTATGACAAATGGGGCAAGTATATATAATGGAGAAAAGATGGTCTCTTCAATATGTGGTGCTAGAAAAATTGGGCATCTACATGTAAGTGAAAGAAATTAGAAAAATCCTTAATGCCATACACAAAAATACACACAAAATGGATTACAGACCTAAATATAAGACCAGAAACTATAAAACTACTAGAAGAAATCACAGGCATAGAAAAATCCCAGAAAAATGTTTTGGTCTGCCTCCTAGAGGAACAAAAGTAAAAATTAGACAAATGGGATCTAATTAAACTTAAAAGATTTTGCATAGAAAAGAAAACCATAAACAAAATGAAAAAAAAAAAACCTACTAAATGGAAGAATATATTTGCGAATAGTATGGCCAATAAGGGATTAATATCCAACACATATACAGTTCATACAATTCAACATCAAAAGAACAAACAGGACTTCCCTGGAGGTCCAGTGGTTAACAATCAGCCTGCCAATGCAGGGGGCACAGGTTCAATCCCTGGTCTAGGAAGATTCCACATACCATGTGGCAAATAAGCCCATGTGCCACAACTACTGATGCCCATGGGCTCTAGGGCTTGTGTGCCTCAACTAGAGAATAGTCCCCACTCACTGCAACTAGAGAATAGCCCCAGCTTGCCACAATTAGAGTCTGTGCACAGCAACAAACACCCAGCACAGCTATAAAATAATTATTTATTTTTTTAAAAAAAGAACAAAACCCAATTTACAAATGGGCAGAACTGAAGAAACATTCTTCCAAAGTAGAAATGCAGATGGCCAACAAGCACATGTAAAGATGTTCAACCTCACTAATCATCCAAGATATATAAATCAAAACTACAATGACATATCACCTCACACCCGTCAGAGCAGCTATCATCAGAAAGAACACAAAGAGAGAAGAACAAGATGGCAGAGGAATAGGTGGATGTGGAGTACATGTCTCTCCACGGATACGTCAGGAATACACCTTCAGACAGAGAAGTCCATGCAGAACACCAGCTGAGAGTGGACAGGAGTACCTGACCAGTGGAAAAGAATATACAGAACCACGCAAAACTTGGTAGGATGAAGACTCTAGGGGGAAAAACAGGAGTGCTAGTAGGATGGGACCTGACCTCAGTGGGTAGGGGAACGGAAGCAGGGGTCTGTTCCCCGCAGTGGGGCAACTGTCTGAGTCAGAGGAGAAACATTTAAGGATGAGAGCGAAACAGCTGATCTTTGGCAGCCTAAATGGAATGAGAATCAGACAGTCCTTGCTGCACTCACACAGACCCCAGACAGGAATGCTGGCCTCCTGGAAGGCGCAACAGCTAGGAGCTGGAGTTTAGGGATTGTGGAGCAATCCCAGGGCAACGCTGCAGTTGACTGCGGACAGATGGATTGAGGGGATGTGACAGAGGAGATCACGGTGGAAACTGCTGGTGGAGGAAAGCCAGGCAGCAAAGGAAGCAAGGTGATACTGCTGAGTCACGTGTAGTGGGTGGAGCCATCACCATAGCCTCACTCACCCCACAAGCCAGCATCGGTCACTGAACAACAGAGAGACTGGTCCATCAAATGCCTGATGCACTGAAATACAGAGTAGGACCACACCCAGGGTGCACATTTTAGTGACTGATACACTGAACTATAGAGTAGGACCGCAGCCAGGGAGGCCCCTCTATGTGCCTGACATGTGGAACAACAGAGAAGGACCCCAGGCAAGGGAGCCCTCTAAGTGCGTACATGGGCAGAGCTACAGAGAAAGATTGGCCAAACAGGCCTTCTGATCGCTAGCTACAAGAGGCTGGAAATAAGACTATGATAGGGCTGTAACTCTGCCGAAGGCAGTCTGTGTCCCTGCATAATTGGTGCTGCCAGGGTCCCTGCAAGCCAAGCAGCTGTGCGACCTTCATGCTCAACTCTCACTGAGGCAGAGCGACCTCCGGCAAAAAAAGTCTTGTGTCTATGCACACTGGGTCGCTTCAGTCGTGTCTGACTCTGAGATTCTGTCGACTGTGGCCTGCCAGGCTTCTCTGTCAGGGAGGAGGATTCTCCAGGCAAGAACACTAGAGCGTATTGGCCAATTCTGGTCGCCATACCCTTCTAGAGCACTATACTTCCTGCTGCCCTAGCCAACAAACCCCCTGAGTACCTGGTGCTGCCAGAACCCCTGAGACCCAGGCAGCTGCACCACCTCCACACCTGGCCCTCACAGGGGCAAACCCAAGCCCTCCAGGGCAGCCTCAGGAGCTAAACCCCAGTGCACAACCCACATGCAGAGGAGGAAATAAAACCACAATTGAAACCCAGGGGCATGTGGCTAAGGAAGAAGACCCCAAACCTTGCTACCAGCTGTACAAGTTGCAGATTAAATCCACATGATCAACTAGGCAGACTCTGTGTCTACGGAATATACAAAAGGCTATTGAGAGCTCCCACAAAAGAAAACACACTAGCTCTGATAGCTACGGACATTGGAGGCAAGAACACAGAGGAGTAGGACCAGATTAGAATCTGAGCTACCCCCACAGCAGGTCCAGAGACCAGTACAGTGTTGGGAGGGCATCCTAGAGAGGTAGTTCAGTTCAGTTCAGTCGCTCAGTCATGTCCGACTCTTTGCGACTCCATGAATTGCAGCACGCCAGGGCTCCCTGTCCATCACCATCTCCCGGAGTTCATTCAGACTCCCGTCCATCAAGTCCGTGATGCCATCCAGCCATCTCATCCTCCATCGTCCCCTTCCCCTCCTGCCCCTAATCCTTCCCAGCATCAGAGTCTTTTCCAATGAGTCAACTCTTCGCATGAAGTGGCCAAAGTACTGGAGTTTCAGCTTTAGCATCAGTCCTTCCAGAGAAATCCCAGGGCTGATCTCCTTCAGAATGGACAGGTGGATCTCTTTGCAGTCCAAGGGACTCTCAAGAGTCTTCTCCAACACCACAGTTCAAAAGCATCAATTCTTCAGTGCTCAGCCTTCTTCACAGTCCAACTCTCACATCCATACATGACCACAGGAAAAACCATAACCTTGACTAGACGGACCTTAGTTGGCAAAGTAATGTCTCTCCTTTTGAATATACTATCTAGGTTGGTCATAACTTTTCTTCCAAGGACTAAGCGTCTTTTAATTTCATGGCTGCAATCACCATCTGCAGTGATTTTGGAGCCCAGACTGTG